>JAKTWI010000505.1:0-16968 GCA_030561065.1 Sporopachydermia cereana | reverse complement strand
CTCTCGGAGAGAATAACGGATAACGTAATACAACATGTAAGTTGTATAGTTTCCGACAGGAGATCGCCGAGAGGTTTTGGATTACATAAGCAAATATAAAATAAAGATGACATAATCCATTATTATCAAGGGGTGAGATGTGAGGTTGGATTTTCCTCAATGCTCCCCACACCTTATGAGCATCAGCACCCTGCTCCACAACTTCGATGATGAGAAAGGAGAATGGGAACAATGAAGAGAGATGGGCCACCTGAAACTGCAGAAGAGGAGAGAACAATTAAGTGCAAACGGCAATACCGCGCATCAGTCAGACGCATCAGGTTCAACTGGCGGCTTGAAAAGTTTCTCAACATCTGCCTGAAATATGGAAGATCAACTGAATGTTAAGCGAAAGTACAACATCAGCAACATTATTGCTCAATAATGTTGCATTCTGATGCCATACACATCAACTCTATTGTTATGCGGGACCATGCGGGACCCCGGGCCATTTTCCGGGCTGGTAGGAGCCACTACGTGGAGCACTACGTGCTTTCAATCCGATATCGCATCTCCATGCTTCAACCTTAAATCTGATAGTGCGTCAGCATCCGAAAAGGGAAGGTGAAACTGACCGGCTTTTGCCAGAATCTCTCAGGGTGGAGGCACAATAGATACGCGTCTATAGTGGGTATCCAAGCTGAAACCAGGGAAAAGCTGAAATACCCAACCAGGAAAATATTGCAATACCCAATCCATATAGTCTGGCTACTAGTATATGGAAAATGCTCTTGGCACAGGGCTGATTTTGCCAAAGACGCCTTTGCATTAAGCGAGCAATAAGGCGTCATAAGCAATTTTAAGGTTTTCTTAGCTCATTATAACCTTTCACCAGCCAGGGATGCATCAGCCCTTAACGCTATTTAAAACTGTAATGTTATTTGTATGTTCTTGTTCAGCTTGGCGACATGGAGATGCCTATATCCGGGCCGATTGTATGGAGTTGAAGAGAAATTAGCAAAACTCTGTGCAGTAGTCATATGTGCAGTTTTCCGCTTGAGGCCCGATTGAGTGTGCCACAGCTTTGGGTTTGAGTGTTCGCGGAGTTGTCAATTGGAAATCAGCGACCGTCGATTTGCAATAGTAATGTGATTGAATGTGCCGTTATCGGCAGTCGAAGAGTACATTGAGTAAAAGAACCCAGATTGCTGAGCTGGGGGTGGAAATAATATTCCAGTAACTGACTTTAACTTAGTTGAGTCTTCGTGGCCCTGAGATGTATCAGAATTATGTCAGGGATATAAATAATGGCAGATCTTTTGATCTCAACTATGTGGAACCGTCTTGGTTTATGAAAAAGCAAGACTAAACTCAGGCAAGAGAAAGGCAGACAGAAACTGACCTACTTGCGTTCTTGAGCAAACCCCCATCAAGATGGTCCTCGGTATTCGGTTGGGAAAATCCTCCTCTAAGAGTAGCTCTAATGAGACCTCAGCTGCAGATCAGATTGAATCCTCAGACTCAGCCAGTCTGAACGACAAGCAGGCTGAACTAAGGAGCTACGAACGGTCTCTCGACTCCAATGACATCTCGGCCGACGAGGAGTCCATCTATGTGGAAGCTCCCCGAACGTGGAGAAGCCATATCTGGGATACTCTAGACAAGCCAAAAGAGGAGAGATGGTTTCTGTTCAAGCTGGATGTGACTCTGCTCTTCACAGGCTGTGTCGGTGTGTTTCTCCGGTACCTGGACCAAGCCAACATCAACAATGCCTTTGTCTCCGGCATGAAAGAGGAGCTGTCCATGTATGGGAACGAGCTCAACTACGCCAATATGCTGTGGGGTGTAGGATATGTCCTGGGCCAGCTGCCTTCCAACATCATCATCACCAAAGTCAAGCCTCACTACTGGCTTCCTATGCTTGAGGTCATTTGGTCCATCATCACATTCTGCACCTCTGCAGTGCACGACATGCCCACTCTGTATGGACTAAGATTTCTCCTGGGATTCATTGAGAGTGGCCATTTCCCCGGTATTATGTACATCACCACCTCCTGGTATACAAAGACTGAGGTATCCAAAAGAGCCGGCATCATCCAGTTCTGTACCGGTGTGGGTCCCATGTTCAGTGGGTTCTTACAGGCTGCTGCCTACGAGGGTCTGAACGGCGTTCACGGCAGGTCCGGCTGGCGCTGGCTGTTTATTGTTGACGGCATCATTTCACTGCCGCTGGCTCTTTTGGCTTTCCTTATGCTGCCGGATGTGCCCCGCATGCAGAAACCCAACTGGAAGTTCTCTGAAAAGGAACTCAAACTTGCCCGCAAACGGGTACCTCTGGAATCGAAAATCTACGTCACCTATGCCTGGAAAGATGTGGTCAACTGGTTCAGAACCTGGCAGGTGTACTTTTTCCCTCCTATGTTTGCTCTCACGTGTATTGCCTCCCTCGTTTGGCAGCAGATGCCCTTCTGGTTCAAGTCCTACAACACCCCTGACCATACAGAGTACACAGTATCCCAGATCAATGTGTACCCTACTGGTATTCAGGCCACTCAGATTGTCGCCACTGTGATCTACTGCTATATATCCGACAATCTCCTGAAGGGGAAAAGAGGTCCTGTGGTCATTGGTATCTGGGCAGTTCAGACAGCTGCCATGATTGGTTTGGTGGTTGTCCCCGTTCATCCTGCCAACCGCGCTGGCCGCTGGTTTCTGTATTATCTCACAGGAGCATCCGGAGGCAGCGGGGCTATGTGCTGGACGTGGGTGAACGAGTCTCTGCTCAGTGAGCCAGTGAAGCGGGCATTTGTATCTTCGTTCATGAACTCTTTTGCCTTCTCATTCGTGGCCTGGACGCCAGTGGTGATGTTCCCTACTCAGGACCAGCCTTTTGTCACTAAGGGTAATATTGCTGTTGCGGTTATGTGTGCTGTTACCTGCCTGTTCGCTGCTGCTATTTGGTATATTCAGAGTTTGAAGATAACGTCTGGGTTCTGGAGAAGTGTGCCTCTTGTGCCGGAAAAGGAGACTGCTGAGATTGAAGAGACAGTAGAGACAGTTGAGACAGTTGAGACCAAGAATTGAATGCCGCAAGCCGGCAAGAACCGCATATAGTTTTTTTAGTTGATTAAGAGAGTTTATGGTGTTACAAGCTTTACATGGGCCGAGAAGGGAAGTAATTGCGCGATTAGGGGACGGAGCAAATCACGAAATCATCTTTGGAACGTTTCTTCATATAGTCCCTATTTGAGTCGAGATTGATGAGAAATACAGAGCTTGGAGGAATTCGGAGTAGGTCAAATCTATCGGGATGACTACCTCCATACAGTCATACCATTGGCATAGCACTATTGACGTTAGTCGGCAATAAGTCGAATTAAGAAAAACAACAAGCTGCTTCTCGAACAACAGCTTCTGACCTCCAAAACAGCTAGCAAGCATAAACTCCTACGACAGTGAGAGAGCATTCAACTCTAGTCCATGATGGATAGCACATCCGAGGTAGGGCGACATCTCAAACCAGGGCCGCTGTGCTTCAACAACAGTTGCCGGATAGCCGATACTGCCAGCTAGAACATATGAGCACTCCCACCAATCAGCCCAAGCCACACAACTCCCCGCCGGAAATATCGCCATATGCTCCCCAGGACCGCACTATCCATCAACCAGCTCGAGAGCTGCAAATCGTGGTCGTAAAAACACAGGTAATTATTTGTAGTCACATTGAATACGTTGTAATATTTACTCAACATCAACACCGCCCTTTCTCTTCAGAATGGCCTTTCTGTCCTTGTCGAGATGCAACTTGGTGATGACAACCTTGGAAGGGTGGATGTTCAGGGGCACAGAAGCGCCATTGGCCTTCTCCTTGGTCAGCTTCTCAATCTGAATGCCGAACTTCAGTCTGTAAACTTGAGAGACTTTCCCCTCAGATCCCTTCTTGGATCCACGGACAACCAAAACCTCGTCGTCCTTGCGGATAGGAATAGATCGCACATTGTACTTGGCACGCAGCTCCTTGGACAGAGGGGCTGACAGCAGAACCCGTCGGACGGAGGAAGGGGCGGCAAAGTGAGCCTTTCTAGACTTTCTTCTAGAGCTAGAAACGTCTGTCGAACAGTTAGTACCTGCAGTTCCTTACTCGACAGCGCTTTTGAGATATTTCACTCCGAAATCCCAGCAATTCAACCTACCTTGCGAAACCTTGGCCATTGTTGATATGTTGTATGGTATTATGCGGTTGGTAAAAGGTCCACAATTCCACAAAATATCACACTCTCCCGGTAATCTCTATCATAGTACTGTGTCTATTTGAAAGGTATACACATCACACATTACGGTCTCATCTTCATGCCAGTCATCCAAAGGAGAGTCGGTCTGGGACTGCTTGGGGGTGAGTGACTTGCTATTGCGTGTAATGCAAAATGAACCGGTCTGATAGTTACGCTAGTAAGTTTATACGAACTGTGAAAATGTTGTGACTGCGAACAGTTTCCCAATTAGGGGGTAGGAGACTCATGAAGAGACATGATGTTCATTGCTGGTTTGCATGCATATCAGTTAAAGGGGAGCATGCGAACATCAGTTGGAACGAAGTAAAATTAAAAAATAGTAACTCTGTTCCCCAGTAGAGCAAATAAACTGGTCACCGAATGCTTAAGATTTTCATTTGAGATCCAAATACACTCTTACTTTTGTTTCCGACAAACTGCGGACAGCGGGAAGACTATACCTTACCACGTGATCATGGGAATGTTCAGTTGGTTCTTCATAAACTGGACTCAATCGAGAGCCAGAGTGATTAGTCTACAATCTGACTTCTCTATGAAACTCAGAATCACCACAACTTAAAGAGAAATCGCATTGTTACAACGTCTGTCACCTCTCATTAAACTGCCACTTCGACGTTCAATCATCAACTTCATCAAATGACGCAGTCATACGCAGGTACGACGCACAGTAGAGTTCCCGTGGATTCCCATACAAACCAAACCCTATCTTTGACCTTCCCTACTAGTATTCATCTCCATGCAAATCTTACTCATTAGCGCCATCCTTGTTCTGTATTGCTGACCGAAGACAGGCTCAAGATTAAAGCAGATGTATTCATCTGCTGTTCTGCTCCTTTAGCTTCCATTGGTATCCATGAGACAATCCATTTTGTAGCCTCTGACAGCTTAAATGATGTGCACGAAGCGAAAAGAATTGTTCACGTGCCACTTCCCAACTCTGGGCTTGGAGAGTAAGGCGCTATTTCATGCATGCAGATGATGGTCACATGTACAGCAATTAGCTGGTAATCTAGCTTCCAGAGCGACGCTAAACATGTTTTGGTCAATGAAGAATTACTACATTTGGAAGTATATCACTGCTGTTTTTCCGTTGAAGAAAGATGTAAATACGCTAATAAGGCAACCTTAAGGTCGAAGAGTGGCTCTTGACAGCAGAGATGGGACTGCCATACCATCAAAGATACGAATAAAGAAGAGGATTGAAATAAAATACTTGAGAGTGCAAATCACCTCAAAAATAATTGGCTTATAATGACTTGCCTTCTTGTTTATTTACCCCAAATTCATTACTCAGGTACTCAAACGAACCCCGTGCAAGTGACCAAAAGCCTGAACCATTTCTGCATGTGGAAAATTACATTCTGAACCAAATGCAACCTTAAAGTTACCTCCGGCAAGCGTGTATCTCCGCTTCAACAACCCGGCGATTGCTCTACCAGATTTGATAAGCACAGGACATTTGAAGGGCAGACCACTTGCAATCCAAAGCCTATATATTATCAACAATCCACTAGGAACTAACAGTAACCTACTTCACCCGCCATACATGAACCACCTGGTACCTGAGATGGGCATCCCCTCATGATTTCATGTCTCACTCCGTACCTGGCCAACTGAGATTTAACTCGGTAGCCCTGGAAACTTTCTAAAGCCTCAACGCGCTATGACGATTAAATTAGAAAGTTCTTCTAAACTTTATTTTGCTGAATTTTGGCGAGCTTCCAATCAGCAGTTGCATTGTATGGTGCGTTTACTATATTTAACCAGCTGCGTAGGGCTTCCACAGTACAGCTGAGATCAGATAATGGATATAATGGGAGCTCTTCGCAGGTTCGGACGCTGTGAGTGTTGAGCAGCTGCAGCTTAAGGAGGCCGTGTACAAGTGGGAATTGATCTGTCCATCGCATGTATTTCAAGCAAAGACTGCTGATAATAGGATCCGCCGACTTTCTGTTGACTGAATCAATAATCCGTCAAGGGTATTGAAAATCTGCTAGCAGGTTTAATTACATCCCAAATCATCGCTACACAGGAAGCAATATCTTTTGGCATATCCCAGCATATCCTTCGGTATATCTTCTGACATACCTGGCATATCCCTCAGACCTATTCCTTCAATAGAATCGCTGTGGCCTCTTAAACGTTACCAGCAAACAGCACCGCTACCCGCTCAACATCCTCCATACCCACCACCTGCACATACAACCTTCACAATGGGAATCCCGCCGCCCAACGACGTCTTTCTGCTGCGGCAGCACGCATACATGGACTCAAAAAACTACGAATACATCAAACCGATATCGGAATCCTTCCGCTACACATTTGCTCCTGACTATGTGCCCTACAGGAACGACAGCTGGACACTCACTGTGATAGCTGCTTGTCTGGGGCTAATAGTAGTTGGCCTCGGCATCAAATACATTCAAGGGTATCTGGCACATCACACACTACGGCACACGACACATGCAAAAGTGTCTACACCTCCTATGAAATGTTCAGACAACCCCTTTTTATCTGATCCAGCAGAATCACACACTCCCCCGGCACTGGTGTTTGACCCTTCGTCGCCAGAAAGCATGTCCCCCCTCACTCCCCCACACACATCAGCCATACCTTTCAACTCTGGGCTATCAGAGAAACTCATCAAAGCTGTCTGAGACTCCCAGCACAAGGGTTCTGTTTCTTCCTCACTTCACTTCGCATTTTCCTTGTATCGCCAGCACATAGTCTCATCTGGAGGCTAGCATCTCCGCCTCCATGTATATTCTCTGGCGATCTGATGACATGTCTTCTTTTTGCATCACTGGTCAGTATGAGTACTAATTCATTTAATACATGCACCAAATCATTGGCCTTCATTCTCAGATACTTTTCCGCTTGACTGCGCAGCTTTTTTACTTCCAAGCCTGACAAGCCAGCCAGCCACTCCAGTCTACCCTCAGTAACCTTTTCGGACTTGGTATACATGTTGATGATTAGATGGTACATTCTGGGTATCTTATTATCAGCATTAACGACGCAAAGCCATAAAAAACAGCGCATTCCGTCAGCTATGTGATCCACCGAATGATTATCCTCTGCCAATCAGTATGTTACCGCTTT
Source organism: Sporopachydermia cereana (assembly GCA_030561065.1). Taxonomy (NCBI): domain Eukaryota; kingdom Fungi; phylum Ascomycota; class Sporopachydermiomycetes; order Sporopachydermiales; family Sporopachydermiaceae; genus Sporopachydermia; species Sporopachydermia cereana. The sequence goes on along the minus strand of JAKTWI010000505.1, from coordinate 9,595 downwards.
GATCCATCGATTGATTTGACTGACTCTGAAGCCCTCATCTCATCGGCCGTCAAAATCAGAAAAGAGTATGCAGTGGCATGCACTGTTATGCAACAATATGCATATAATGCAGCAATATGCAGATCATGCACACTCATAATACGTGGTGGAAAGGTGGATAGGCCCACAATATGTAGGGTATTATTGCCAATGAAGGAGCCGCATATACAGAATCCTCTCAAATAAAAGATAAAAGAAAAAGATAGGCTGTCAAGAGAAAAAAGCTGACCAACTGTACAAATACCAGTAGCTCTAGTTTCCACTTCCTCTGTTGTTTGCCCTCACGTCTCATCGTAGACTGACACCCTTCCCCACTGTTTATTATTACATAATCACTTAAAGGTCACGTTCCCTAAAGGATGCCCATCGAGGACCCCAACGGAGCTGGCCGGCCGTCTATTTTGACATACTGATTTGGTATAAACAGACTTTGCAGCTCAATGGATAACTACCCATCACCCACTATATGCCAAAACCCAACCAAATTCCCCTCCATCCGCCCAACACCCACAATGTTTGCCTTTGCTAAGAACATCGTGAAACAAATCGAACAGCAAGCGGAGTCCATTATTGCCGCCGAGGCATCGGCTCCATCTCCCGCCGACAACTCCACAATCCCCGAATGGGGGTTCCGAGTGCTGCATGTGGAACCCAAATCGCCGGCGGACGGCGTCCTGGAGCCCTTTTTTGACTACATTGTCGCCATCAACAACACACCCATCCCTACAGCCGAAGACAGCAATGCCTCTTCCAATCCCTATGCTGCCCCATCTTTCCTCCTTCCCACAGTAGCTCCGACGCCGGACTACGCCCGAATAGATTTTTCCGTCTCGCCCATACATCTCACAGTGTTTTCTGCTAAAGGACACTCCACACGCGAGGTGACGCTGGAAACACCTTCTGGAGCCTCAATCCAATGGGCTCCGCTGGCCTCTTCCGGCTATGTGTGGCACGTGCTTTCAGTGGCCCCGAACTCCCCTGCCGCGGAAGCCGGATTGGTGCCGGACGGAGATTATATACTAGAAGCGGAAGGAGGCCTGCTGGCCGACGGAGGGGAAGACAGGCTGTCGAATGTGGTTCTGGAGGCATATGAAAGGACCTCCGGACAGCCGCTCAAGCTGTATGTATACAATCACGACCACAATGTTGTGAGGCCTGTGCACATCACCCCGCGGAAAGACTGGGGCGGGAAGGGTCTTTTGGGGTGCAATATCGGCTACGGAGTGCTGCACAGTATTCCCGAGCCTCGGGGAGTGGCGGCGGGTACACCTTTTTTCGATGCTGGGGATCTGGTGGCTGTGAGGCCCCGCAAGCCGAAAAAGGTGGAAGCGTCTAAACATAAGGACGAGAAGGTGGCTGAGCTGCAGGAGTATTTCCAGGAAGAGGGCAAGCGCAGCAGGCAAAACGACCATATAGTGGCTCCCAGCACTTCCAGCTCACTGCCTCCGCCTCCTAAGGCTTCCAGTTGATGATTAGGAGAATAGTGAGAGTAGTGTATGAGAGAAAATAGCTGTATAATAACTCGCGTGACTTTATTTCAGAGAGTCCTGTATGAGTAGTATCATATGTGTTGATAGTATAATGATCTGGTGCTCAGTGTCTTATCTGATGGTTTCCTTGAATGAGCTCCCCATCTCTCATGAGTTTGTAAACGAGCTCTTTTTGTTCTTCTGTAATCCGCCTACCCTACAAACTGCCGAACTGCCCCTTCAGTCATACCCTACAAAACATCCATACAAATACCCGCTTCACTATCCTACTCCCTACCTGGGACCCCATATCCTTATCGTCTTATCATCACTGGCACTGGCAAGCATGCTGTAGTTCTTGGGATTCCACGACACACTGTTCACAACCCCGTCGTGGCCTTCCAGCACAGCCACAAGAGCACCAAACTCCCGATTCCATATATAGACGTTGCCGTCTTCCGATCCGCTGGCAACCAGAGAGTCATTCTCCCCACCAAAGCGCGACCTGATAATAAAATGCTCCTGCTGTTGGCCCGTCAGTTTCCGAACTAGCCGGAAAGTAGTTATATCAAATATATGAAGCTCGTCGGGGGACACATTCACCAGCGCATACCGCGAGTCCTTGGAAATGGATATGGACGTCAGCTTGCTGTCAATAGTAATACTCTTGATCTCTGGAAACTCAGGCAGCGTGAGGTCGTGGAAATGTATCTTGTGTTCATGAGAAATAGTGACAAGTCTTGTATCATCAGGGGAGATAGCAAGATCGGCAATCCGGGGAACAGCATCAAATATATGCTCCAGCTTCCCCTCCGACGACCAAACAAGCATCCGCTTATCGGGCGAAGCAGTAATGAACCGCTTCCCAGAATGGAACCACGCACACGTGACTATCGACTCGTCGTGGCCGTCAATCTTGGATATAAGCTGCCCGGTAGTCGGGTCCCATAGTTTAGCTTTCAGGTCAGACCCACAGGACACAAGGCGACTGTCATCAGGTGACCATGCTATATATAACACAGCCCCTCCATGCCCAGACAGATGCTGCACCGGCTGCATCGTCTCTACATCCCATATAATCACAGTACAATCCCGAGAAGCCGAGGCAAGATACCTCCCGGAGTTGGAGAACTCAATATACCAAACCTCGTTTTCATGTGCAGACAGAGTATGGGTGCATTTCAGAGGGAACTTGGCTACATCGCCCTGGTAGTCCGAGTAGAGCGAGATGTCAGGGTTGTCAGTCAGAGCGTACAGAGCTTTGGATCGCTGGTACGTCTTAGCCTGCTGTAGGAGATCTGCCAGCCGATGAGGCGGCAGCATGCAGGACGGAGCGACATACCGATGCAGCACCTTCAGCAGCTCCTGCCGGGAGCCGTTGTCTTTCCCCTTCCAGTTGGAGTGGCGGTACAGATCCGCTACATCAGAGTACATCATATAGGACGTCAGCAGCGGCACATCTATGCGGGACACTTCCTTTTCCAGAGGGGTGATTTCATTCCTCAGCACATTCAGAGCGTCCAGCTGGTCTCCGGCCTCAAGCGCCTCCAGGAATTTCTGCCGCCGGATCTCAAACAGCATCTGCTTCTCGGTTACCAGTGTCCGGATTTCCACCGGCAGACTCGGCTCACCTGCCGCATCGGGGTTTGCCAAATCCAGTTCTTGCAGTATATGTTCTGCAGTTACCCACTGGCCATTGAGGATGCTTTCGTTGAATTTGCTTACTACAGGAGAATTTATGCGTATGTTGGATTCCCGCTCAAGCGCCTCAGTGGCACTTTTGTATCCCAGATCGTCCAGCGCCTGGATGATTAACCGTGTCACTTCATCTCTGTCCAGTCCGTCGTATCCTTCAGGCCCAGAGTGGGTCTGAATGTTGTTGGTTGCCATAGTAGGAGTGGCCGTGATGTCAGATGTGGGAGTAGTGTGTTGATTGTCTGTTTGTACTTGGTTTGGTTGCTCTTTTGTTTGGTTCCTCTTTTTCCTCTAGTATGAGTAGCCACAAGTCTCAATGACAGTAAACGTGATAACCTCTGTTCTGGGTAGTCAAGGAGATAGGTAAGGAGATAGGAGATAATTAGGAGTGTGGAGCTTCGGTACCTGCTGGGCAGCTCAGAGGATCAGATTGCAGTGTCCTTTTAGTTATAAAAAATCAAATCTCCCTCCAATGTCTCCAATAGTGTCCTCCCTCTGTTATTCCGCAAATCGCAGACTGCCTTCTACCTCTGCAATCCCTTATCTCTGCTCAGTTGGTGAGCAATTGACTATCACAGCAGGGTGAATCTTACCTCACTCTGCAACCACAGCTCCTTCAATCTCCAGCAAGTCTCGTGGCAGTCAAAATATAGAAGGCCAAACAGTGTGAATCGTGTCTCTATAAATGCCACTTTTGACCCACCTTGTTGTTTTCAGGCTGATTGATAGTAAGAATGAAACCAATTTGACGCTGTTTGCCCCACAGGAGCTGCCAGGCAACCGTCCCATGACAGGTGCTGCTGCTGAGGACGATAGAAAGGAAGAAAGAGATGACGTGATCAGGAAAAGGATGACAGGGAAGTGACAGATGAGCCCAGCGAAAGCCGAGACGGTTTCAATGGATATAAAGTGAAGAGTTTGAGTAGGGCATAGTGAGAGAAAATTAATCTCACTTGTGCAAAGGAGTCTCAAGAGGCTCAACTGTGGCTGCACAATGGGGTAAAGTGTCAATGAAGAGGCTTCTCCCTAATAAATCTGTATGCTGTGACCTATGAGATGAGAAACTCAGCATTGACATCGTCTGAGCAAGAAGTCAGAATACATTCATAAGAGCACTCCCATAAGCACTACAACATATCTTTATGTCACTTGTCAACATCTCATCACCTCCTCTCCTCCCTCATCTCCTTCAACTCTCCAACTCCTTCATCGCTCCCCGCCTCTTATCACATGACCCACACCTTCCATTTCCGGCACTCATCACTGTGATACCAAAAGTGTGCGGCTTTTGACCCGATTAGGCATTTTCAAGGCCATCCCCTCCGCTTCGCTCATCGCGACATCTTTCACTCTTCTCATCACCCCGGGGTAACAGCAGGAGAGTATTTGCTAGATGGGAGGAAATCAGTTGGGAAAATCAGTTTGGATGAACTTTTGCAAGAAGCTGTTAAAGTGGCAGATAAGCTGGGGGATCTCAAGACAGTGAAGAGAGTCTTGTCAGATTGAGCTGCGAATCATTGTTTCTATTGCTGTTATTATATGACAGAGCATACATTCAGAATAGAGTAACTCGGGAAGGGTTCTAGTAAGGGAATAAGAGGCAAACAGTTGGAGCCCAGCAAAGGAGGAAGAACTCAGGAGAGAATATTACAAACGAAGGACAAGATAAAAGAGACGATTGAAGTGAACGCAAACTGATCTGTCAAGCATTACCAAGGAGTCTTTGAATACTCAAGAAGAAGGTAAAATGAACTCTGTTCTGAGCTACAAGCGACAGAGCGAGTCTGGGGAATTTGGAGAGTTTGCCTGCCATCCCAATCTCATGAGACCAGAGAGGTTAGAGAAAATCAAAAGGAGGTGTTTGAGACCTGAGATGCCATACTCAAAGAGCTCCATGGACCAGGATATGAAGATGGATACTGCTGATGCTTCTGCAGGTAAATTACTCGCCCCACATGTCTCTCAAGTACAGGCTGAAGGTGCTGGAAACCAAATTGTGGCGGATGCTACTGTAGATGGTCAGAACGGCTCCTATAGTGGAGAAGATCAATACCTCAGTGCTATGGATATCTGTGATATGGCATATGAGTTGTATGAAGAAGATTATACGCCCAAAGCCTCTCCAGTGTCTCAAGCGTTGCTGAACGATCCAGATATTGAGATTGAGGATTATATGTACAATTTGTACAGTGAGACTATGGGGAAATGAGGATCAGGGGCCATTTCCTAGGGGATTTTGAATCGCGATGAGATGTATTTCAGGGCTGTGGGAAAAGCTCTCGATAGAAGAATTGTTTTCATGGGATTGATGTCTTGTGAGCAGTTTCGGAGAAAACAACAGGCGCACGGGAAGGTGATATCAGGAAAAATGGTCTAAAAGGATAGCAGGATATATTGCGGACAGGTATGGGGGAAATATGAATGGAAGGAACTCAAAAGGAATTAAATTATTAGCAAACTGGCTCAAAATACAAGTACTGCATACAGGAAGATCAATAAAGTACAACTGTGTATTAGATAAAAAGTACATGGGGTCTATCATGTACACATATAGCGTGAAGATCGTATGATGGACCCACTAATCAAAATCCTATCACTCTCATTGGAGAGAAGACAGCTAGTGTAACAAACTAAAGTGGCAAAAGTGGGGCTAATAACCACAACCACCAAATATAATATGACATCTGAAATAACAAACTTAGCGCTGATTTTGGACATATCCACTCTCAATCAGAGGGTGCATCGAGAAACCCCGGCCTTTGAGGTCACATATTGCTGGATCGAATTGAGATGTCTCTAAAGTGGCTTCCCAGGTATTTCCTCCAATGGAATCCAGAGCAATATATGCATGAACTCAAAGACGGTCGATAACCTTCTACCGCTTTAAGTCCTTCCATCCCTTGCACCAGTAGGTATATCAGCTCCTTTCCACCCAGTAATCTGCAACTGTGCCCTCGTCTTTCAACTTCCGCAATTCGCGCACCAGCGCTATTCCGGTTTCGTATTCCTGTTTCTCCACTTTATCCAACTTGCGAATAAGTTGCTCGCGCACCTCCATCAGTTTCCTCCGCTCATTGAGATCATGTGTGCAAGGATTGGGCGGCAGCAGCTGACTCAGAAAGGCAGTATAGTATTGAAGCTTCTGCTTCTTCTCTCCCAGCCTCATCTGCTGAGACTGCAGATGCTTAACGGCCATTTCCCGGCTTCGAAACCTATGATCAGTTTCAAGCGTCTCCGCCACTAAATCCCGCATTGTGTCCAGTTCTCTCCTCAGCTTTGCTCCTTGTGACTCCCGTATGCTCCCTTCACTCTGACTGTCCTTATAGACTGGTATTTTCTTATCTGCTGTGTTTCTACCGCTGCTGGTGGATCTCCGTCCCGTCAGAGATCGGGACGGTTTCGTCACAGTCACATTGAACGGACTCCAGGGTTGTTTCACTGTCGGCTGGTTGTGAACCGCATTGTCTTTGTGGGCATCCTGTCTGCCCTTTAATCCCGCAGCAGTTGCGATATTCTCGTTTTTCTGTTTCAGTACTCCACTCTCCGAGTCCAGCAAGGACTCAGCGGGTTTCGCTTCATGTACCATTACCGCGTTCCCCTGTGCTTTACCTTCAATTGCCAATCGCCCATATAAACAGCACCCTTCTTTGTGTATAAAACTGCATCAATTGAGCTCCCAGGAGACCACAACTGGTCCCTCTTATAACCCGTTTGTTATCGAATATGAAACCTTGAAACGCGTCTTCACCGTAAATAACGCGCACATTGAGAAGAGCAATGACCCCGTTGGGAGTGAGACGTGATGTGTTTATGATTATGTAATACTGAAAAGTCAACGAGTTGGCCACGTGATACAAACGAACCTCGGCTCTCACTCCGTCAAAAGTTATCGGCGGCTGTAAGCCCAGACTCCTCACACGAGCCGCACGGATCAGAGAAAAAGTTGTTGATTAAAGAGAAAACATGTGCTTGTCGTGTACAGAATATTGCGGTAGTTTTGTGTGGGAAGCAAGGGGCGGGAAAGTCTATGCGGATGGTTCCTGTGCCTGCCGTGCCGCGAGATTGATGTAAGAGGCAGAATGTCCCCACAGATTTGAGATCTCTCCTTCCCAACATCACTTCAACAAACAAACACCCTTGCAGGTCTCCAGTCATCAACACAAGCCATCAAAAGGTGATGAAACGACTGTTTAAAGGCAAGCGAGGCCGCCACAAGGAGGAACACACTAACAACTCTGTGCCCCCACCTTCGGCCCATCCAGCACCCTCAGACAGTCTCGGAAGAGTCCGCAATGCCGATCCGAACACCGAGCCGGATGCCGAGCCGGATGCCGCAACGACCGGCGGCAGAAGCGTGGCAACGGGATCGACCACAATCGTCCCCGAGGAAAGAAGTATGATCCCATCCGACGCATCCACACTCATTGAGAGAAGCCGGGTGGACAGAGGCCATCCCGACTACTCCATTTCCGTCTACGGCAGTGTGTTCAAAAGCGGAGTTTACGTCTACAACGACTTCAGCTCTTCGGCAGCCCTGCTGGACCGGCCGTATCTCCAGGTCATGTGCCATCACAGCTTCAAACGGAAAAGCCCCTATATGACTATCTACAAATTCCCTGTGAGTCAAGAACAGACGGGAGATCCGATTCCGGTAAAAAGGGTATTCTGTGTGGTTTACCAGACCATTCTCGGGAACGACACAATCAAATATACAATGGATTTCTCCGGAGATCCCAGTCCCGAGATCCGGAAACTCCTATCCCGGCGTGCCAATGAAACCGATCCCTCTTCCCTCATAGTCGACATGATCAACGATGGAACCTCCTTCACTACTGATACTGTCATCAGCGGGCTGCGGCTGGTGTGGTTTGGTACTACGGGCTTGTCTTCCACATTTGGCAATGGGTACTTACAGCTGCTAGTAGTTGATCAGTACAAAACAAAGGCAGAGATATACCATGAATATGTGGCTCAGCAGGTCACGGGGCCGTTTGAGGATTATCTGCGGGCCCACGAAACCCGCCGGAGGGTTTTATCCGGGGATAATGCCATTCTGGCTACATACTCTAACCGGACTAAAAACGCCATTATTCCTATTTCCATAGCCGACTTGAGCAAAAGACGGCGGATGAAACAGCTGGGCCATTTCTGTTTCTGGGATTTCAACGATGGACACCATTCCACCCGTATGGTTGATACGTCCCACCCGCCGGCGCTCACTGAGCTGATACTGTGTATGGGATTGGTTCTGAGGGAGCAGGAGATAAGGAAAGTTGTTGGCAGCCATTCTGCTGACGATGGGAATCCTATAGGGTCTTGACGAGAAGCGATTGAGATTTGAGTGTCAGTTTTATGCGGATTTTTATCAGTTGGGGAATTATTACCCCCCAATGGCTTCTGAGGAGTTTCCGGGCGTATGAAGGAATGCTTGTATATTGAGACTGTTTGAAGGAAAGATGAGGAGTATGTCATTTATGCTCGAGGAAATTTATAGATATGACTGGGGAGAGTGGAAAAAGGGAAAAGCAGAAAAGCTGGAAGATTCCTTGAAAAGCTACTCTCATGAAACACATTGCTGAAGTGGAGTGTAGATTTTGGGTACGAATGAAGCGAATGACTTCCATGCGGTAGTCGCTTATACCGATAATCGCTAAGATAAGAAAGACGGACCATACAAGTGTCTCTGATAAGGAGCTCATGATTATATGATCAGCATATGGTACTCTGAGCACAATCATATGATCAACATATCAAGCATATCGGTATCCCGAGCATTATTATGATCCACAGATGGTACTCTGAGCATGACTATATGATCAACATATGGTATTCGATAATCTACAAAATCTCCTTCAATCCTACAAACCAACTTCAATGTGCCAGCTCATCACAGCTATTCGGCAGCTATACGAGCCAATGCCCTATTGGAAAGTCCTTTCTCTGCCCCTCCGATCACACCAGCGTCACAGTCAGAGTGCTGGTGGTTGTGGTTGTGCTTGCACTGAGACTGAAAGTTGTGCCGTTCTCGGAGTAGTAGAAATACCCTCGGGAGTCGGAAGAAATAAACCCGTCGTCCCACTCGTCATAAGTGCACACGATATCCTCGTCGTCAGAGAAGCCTGTGGGCACTACAGGGGCCGCCGTGATGGTACTGGAGGCTGCGGAAGTGCTTGAAGTGATCTCTGAGGTGCTTAGAGTGCTTGAAGTGATCTCTGAAGGGCTCAAAGTGCTCTCTGAGGTGCTCTCTGGAGTGCTTGAAGTGCTCTCTGAGGTGCTCTCTGAAGTGCTGATTGTCTCTGGAGCTGTGGGGAGCGGCGTTTCGGCGTCCAGAGTCGCATTAGAGGTCTGCGGGGCTTTGTTTTCCCCCAAACGAGACAGCCAAGTAGGAGAAG
>JAKTWI010000504.1:0-17006 GCA_030561065.1 Sporopachydermia cereana | reverse complement strand
AAACAATAGCTTTTACCACCATTTGCCTTTCCAGTGTCGCTTCCATCATTCGTCTTCCTCATCCCTTGGTCTCATCACATTGCAACAGTATCACCCTATTCCACCTTTCCAGTGAAACTACTCCCAGAGCTGTTTCCACAGTAGTAATCACCAACATTCCGTCTCATTCCAAGGTCTCCACTTCCCCGGCCTTATTTCTTTTCTATACTACTTCCCCTTGCCCTTTTATTTCCTGTTGCCATTTCTCATACTTCTTCACTTTCTGCTGCCGTTTCTCGGGTTTCTCCTCCTTTGTTGTTGTTACCGTTCCATTTTCTCCTGTATAGCATTGTAACAAGCATTCACTGTAAATGCATTGAATGGCCATTATACTGTACATCTCCCTCTGAATAACCTACCCCATGTACAGACACCCCTCACCCTAATTCAACATACTTGTCCAATCAAAAGGCTTCCAGGCCTTCTCAAACGACAACCTCCTCTCAAGACTCTCATCCTTCCGCCAGCGAGGCTGTTTCCTGACTATATGCGGCTCCAGCCCTATGATAGCTCCAATAGCCTCCCTGGCAAATGCATCTCCCCGCGGCCATTTGGAAGGATCGTCTATAATATGCCCCAATCCGCCATTGATATCAAACCACACATGGAAATACGGCGCCTCTTTAGCAATGCTGGCTCGGAATGCATTCCTGCCGTATTTTTCCGCGTTTTTCCGAGTATCGATGATCTTCTTATGCTGGGCCCATTCCTCGTCGTAGGAAAGAATGGATTCCTGGAACACTGCCGGCGCTTCTCCAAACAAGCGATGCGGGATGGGAACAGCAGTGATGTAAGCATGACGTTTTTTAGCCTTCCAGGCTGCGTTTTCGTAGAATAGCACAGACTGAGACTTTGAGGCATAAAATCTAGTTAAGCTCTTCATGAAGTTCTATGAGGAGTGAGTTAGTATAGGATTTGCAGATAAGTGAGCGCCCCAAATTCATATCAATATGATACTGTCCATCTCATATCAATATCATATCAATATAATATCAATATCGTATCAGTATCATATCAATATCATATCAATGTCATATCAATATCATATCAATTTCACATCAATATCATATCAATATCATATCAATATCATATCAATATCATGTCCTCCATTTCATATCAGGTAATCCAATTCATGTAACCAATTTCCTCTTCCTGATATTCCACATTATCATCCCCAGTTCCTATCAATCGCACTTACCCTCACTTCCTCATCCTCGTCCTCATCACACTGCAACATGCAATCGTAGTGATTCAGAGGCACAATGCAAACACTATACTTTGCCAACTCTGGCTGCGGCGCCAAACATAAGTATACTCGGGTCCCCACACTAATCACTTCAGTCATTCCTTTACTGGCTCCGTTGTCCATACACAGGGGGCAGTTTTCTAGCGCCCTTTCCATGGCCTTTGCATCGTTTATCACCATATTGCGCAGATTCTCTCGTTTGCGATGCGATATCTCCGCCAGTCTGTCTGCATTCTCGTCCATATACTCCAAATCATTTTCAAATGTGGCGTCCTTAGCAACAGCCGCCGCAAGTATCCTATCATCGTCATGTCTGCTTTCATAGCTGAGAAGACGCTCTTGGTGGATCAGTTCTTTGGCATTCATTTCCTCTTCTGTTTTCGTTCTTTCCCGCAGCACTTCCGCTTCCATTCCAGTCAGTGTATGGAGGGTTTCGGGAGACAGTTCAGTTCCTGTTTTCGGTGTTTCATCCAAATTTTCTGTTTCCGCCTTTGGCGCCTTATTCACTTGCTGGACCATCTCATCGTATTCCCGTTGCAGTTCTGCTGCTTTGAGGTCATTTTTCAGCTGAGCGCGTAGAAGCCGGGCTTTAAGGGCATTCAGAGTTTCCAGTGTTACTTTTCCGTTATGTGGTTCTGCTGTTGATGTCCTTTCATCATCAGCATTAACCTCATTCAGCTTTCCATTGCTGCTGGTTTGGGAATCTGTTTTCCTTCCTTTCTCCTCCCATCTCATATCTCCCCCCTCCATATCCCCATGTTTCCTCCTCTGTTTATACAGTTCTCCTGTCGGTTTATCCTTCCTCCCAGCATAATTCTCACCATACTTCTTCCTCCTGTCTAACTCCCTCTTCTCCTCTCTTGCAATATCAAACTCTTCTAGACTGCCGTATCGCGACAGCGCCACCTCCTCAATACTTTGCCCAGACTCCTTTGCACTCTCAAACACCCTCCGCAGCTTCATCATCCGCCAGTTTGACCCCCCATCGCCAAAGGTATACGACACATTATATACTGAGTTGCTATTCTCCTGCTTTTCTGCAGTACTCTCTTCAGCATCAGTCCGTCTTTTCTTTCCCGCCTGGGCTAATTGCTCCTCAAAGTACTTCATGTTTTGCTGTTTGAACTCCTCCTCTTCTTTCCTCTTCAGGTTTGCCGCCTCTTGTCGGAGTTTCTGTCCTGTGCGTTTCTCTCCTCGCTCGCCAGCCAGGCGGGAGAAATCAAAAGTGTCGTCTTCCATCCAGGCATCCCGTTGCCGTTTCGGTTTGCTTGGAGTTGCCTCGGCAGGTGGGTTTGTTGACAGTTCTGAGGACTGGCTTTTTAGTGTTGGGTGGACATTTGTAGTCTCTGAATTAGTTGCTGTATTCCCAGCTGTCTGTTCTTCCACTCCGTTATCAGAACTCAGATCGGACTCGGAGTCGGAGTCTTCAATCCATTGGCCTTTCCCGCTCATTGAGAGGTTTTAGGTGATTCTGCAGTATACCAACAGGTGTGTCAAATTAGCTGCTCGTTCAGATTTCGAGGGTGATTAATAGGTGCCAGAAAGATTTGATAAAAAGTAGGATGTTTCACGGAAGGACTGGCGTAAACCGCGGAAGAGCTTTCTTGTGATTTCAGTTAATTGGTCCCAGTGTTCAGTTTGTTGTTGCTGTTGTTACTGTAGGTGCTCCTGTTATAGTCGTTGTTGTGGTTATCACTGTAGCTGTTATTGTCGCTGGAAGTACTGGAGCGAGCTGTTGTTGTCTTTGTTGCTATTGTTGATGTTTCTGTTGTTGCTGTTACTGTTGCTCTTGACACTTCCCACTTCTCGTCTAACAATATCGATCTCCTCTCTTCGGACTTCTGCTGTCTTTTCTCTGCTGCCTCTCAGCTCATCAATCAGCGATCATACAGAGATGATTCTCTCATTCAGATTATCTTCTTAACAGACAACAGGTAGGTACTCGATCTCCTTATGTCTCTCATTAAAACTCCACAAGTTTGAAAAAAGGCAAATACTATAGATCAAATACTATAGATTATAGTATTTCAGTTCATAAGCAACAATGCCATCATCTCTGCTTTCCACTCATCTCCACTCTCACTGACCTTTCCAACCAGAAAGGAGATGAGATATGAGAGAGGCTGGCAACTTATTATCAGTGAAGGTCAGCAACAGCACATACTATTTGTTTCCTTTCACTGTCACTATCTAATATTCTGCATTATCCTGCTATATTCTGTCATATTTTCATATATCAAGATATTCAGAAAGAATCCTGTAACTCAACAAAAGGGAAAAATCAGCCTTCAATCAGAGAAAAGCGTATCATTCACGCTAACTGAGTGTGTTTATGTTATTTGCTGTGAATCAACAGATCATTCAACATTTGGAGACTGTCAGTCATAGCTCGTTTTTACCGCTTTGAAGGCTGAGGGCGGCAACTGCTTAAGTCGCATATCTCATTCATATCAACATATTATCATCACACAACCAACCATGGGCAACTACTGGTGTCAATACTGTCGGATGGTAAGTACCAACTACTCACTAGAAGGCTGAGAAGAAGAGAGGAGATGAGGTGAGATGAGATGAAATAAGGTGACTCAATTCGAGATGACAATATAAACCCTTCATCCATACTAACCCCTTTCCAGTTTGTTCCCGACACGAAATACGGCAGGAGTCAGCACGAGCTTTCGTTCAAACATAAGAACGCCATCAACAGATCTCTTAACGATATCCACAGAGCCAACAAGGCGCAGGAATGGCAAGAGAAAAAGTCCAAAGAGGCGCTGCTGGAAGTGGAGCGGCAGCTCGGGTTGAGTCAGAATAATGAGAGGGAGGAGGGATTTAGAGGAGACAGAAGAGAGTATACTAAGGGTAGGAGTGGCAGATATGATGGCAGTTTTGGAGGAGGTCAGAGGGTAGGAAATTCGATTGGAGTGACAGGAGTGGCAGGAGTGGCAGGTTCTCCAACACACCCCTCAGTATCAAATTCACAGCAAAATCAAAACCAGCCCGGAAAGGTTCAGGAGGAGGCACCTCAGGTCGGGCAATGGGTAACAGTCACTAAAGAAGAAAAGCGGACCTCAACTTCTGATGAAAGGGCAAACACTTCAGGAGCTTTGGAACTTCCTGCTTCATCCACAGGAACTCTCAACTCCAACTTCAACTCCAACCCCAACTTCAACTCCAACTTCAACTCCAACTCCAACTCCAACCAATCCTCTCCTATTGTTCACAACAAAGTGAAGATAAAAACGGTTTATCGCTCGTCTGCCAAACCTGCTTTAGCCAGTGTGTCTGAAGTCCGGCAGTGGAAGGCTGAGGAGGCGACAACCAGTTTGCAGGCTGATGTGGACGAGGAACAGATGCTCACTGATTTGAAAATTGTGCTGAAAAAGAAATCACGCACGGGACTAGGCTTAGTGGATAAGCAGGTCAAGAAGGAGATTGGAGAGAGTTTGGAGGAGGGGGCATTGAAAGCTGGAACGGTTCTCCAACAGGGGGAGAAAAAGAAGATCAGTTTCTCCATTAAGAAGAAGTAGCAGAGGGTGTTCAAGTGAAGAAGTTGGAAGCTTTTATGGAGATTGAGATGCTACTTTTGAGTCATAATCGGACTAGAAACCGAAACGGGTGGCCCAGAATGGCATCGGAGTATGACCAGTTTGGATTATTCTGGGTTCAATACTGCATTAAGAGCTTTCTTCTGCTTTTCTCCTCTCTGTGATAACATATGATAATCTCCGACATACCCTTTCATTCATCATCAAAGCCCCAGTGCCCATACTGGTTGGGAGTCAACTTGACCATCCCAACTCTCAGATACTACAAGTACAGGCAAGCAACAGCTCTCTAGGATGTCGGCGATTGAAGCACTAAGAAGAGCGCGAATTGGAACAGAGTCTGGAAGCTCAATTTAACCCTTTTCGAGAGCATTGTATCTGACTGAGTCTCGTTCAACCCATGGATATCAACACAGGAGATTCGAAACGTGAAAACAAAAATGGAGAAAAGTAGTGTTGGAAAAGACAGCACAACGAATCAAGCTTTGTGAAAAATCTCGACATCAGTCCTTTGTTCATGCTTTCAGGACATCATGACGTATCCATTTCAGCATTAGTCACAATGCTCAAGATAACCAGCGAACTAATGAGAAAAGGAAAGATAAAACTGTCCCTTTGCCTGGAAATCAAACATTCCCTTGGACTGGCAGCTCAAACTGTCTTTCGACTTTCCTCATCTTTTCTTCTCTTATAACCCCTCCATAACATCCTTACATACCTCAACGCCCCTTGACAATAACAATAAAGACGTTCATATTCATCTCACAGCATAAATATGAGCAAGAAAATTATATACATAAATTCATACCAACCTGAGAGCATTCCCTCCTGTCATATGAACAGACATCATCGCCAAACTAGAGCCCAACGTCACTTTTCATCCTTCCGCCCTCTAAGTCCACTCTCTGCTCTGACCTCTCACCAGCTCCATAATCTTCCATCCCTTTGTCTCGGGATCGCTCATCTCCTCCGGTATTCTCGACAGTACAAACGCATACGTGCTGAGCTGAATGTGATCCTCAGTGCCAGCAGCAACTTTGCCTGTCTTGCCGTCCCTAAACAGATTAATCTCCTGTGCTCGGCAGCCAATAACAAACACAGGCGTGTCATTAGGGGGCAGCAGCTTTGCACTCAGAATGTCCACACCCCTTATATCCAGCACTTTGCCCGCGGGAACCAACCCTTTCTCCAGATACTGCTTGGCAGATGCAGAGTAGATATTGAACGGAGCCTCAGACAGCCACTTCTTCAGCACAGCTGTGTCTCCCTTCACATAGGCATCCAGCACTTCCGGGATAATATACTCTCGCAGCTCCCTTTGGAAGAACTCCATATTGAACGAAGAGTCCATCTGCTTAAACATTTTCGTCACTTTGGCCGCCTCGCTCTCGGCAAACAAACCACCGATCTTATCCGAGATGGTTCGGATGCCAGCAATCAACCCGTTTTCAGACTCTTCCCACTTCAGCTCCAGGTCGGCTATTTTCCGGCCGATCGCAGACTTCACCTTAAACTCGTCCCAGCTTTCGCTCAGCGATTTCTTCACTTTGGCGTCAGAAACAACCACGTGACCCCCGGCGTCCGGGTTCTCCGTAACCGGCCCGCTGTGGATGCCGTGCTTCAGCTGATACTCCAGCCGCTTCCGCTCCACTTCCTGTCGCCGTTTCCGGCGCGCTTCTTTCTCCTCAAAGCCGCCGTACTGCGTGGCATTGCCGTCCTCAATAACGTCCTTCACGCTCTTGAACGTTTCGCTTTCCCGAATCGGCTCAGTCACTTTAGACACCGTTTCGGCAGTGGCATTGACAGCCTGCCGGGTGCCTCTGCCGACAGGGGACTCCCACGCAGTGTAGGCGACATTGCCAACGACCTTCCCGGCCTTCTTGAGCGACTCAGTTGTCTTGGAGGTTCCCAGCTTGGCCTTCTCGTAAGCTTCCTTGGCCTTCTTATAGGCTTCGCTCTCAGCCATTTTGTCGGTTTCGCCCTGGAGGGCTTTGAAGTTCTCCTGCAGTTCTTTCGACTTGCTCCATTCGTTTTTGAACGTCTCCACAAATACTTGCAAAGGGGATTTCGGTCCGCCGCCGTTGGCTTGGGAACCCGAGCTGTGGAAGTAGGCGGCAGCAGCGGCTCGAGACGGTTTGACGGCAGCTGGAAAAGCCCGCTTGGGGACGGAGCGACCAATGCTGTGGGCCAACATTGTGGAGTGCCGGTGTGTTTTGTGTGGGGTTCAGAGATGCAAAAGATGCAAAAAAAAGTAAACAAAAGTTGGTTGCAGATGAGCTGCTCTTTGTATGCTTTCTGTTGTTGATATTACCCCTCTTTCCTCGGTCTGTCGGAAGAGATGTGACGGGTTAGGGAAGAAATGTATGTACAGTGAGTTCACTCCCCGGACATTCCTCGGCTCGCAGCAGTCCTGACAGTCACCCTGAATGCTTCCAAAGTTCTCAGATTGATAGTTAAGAAGGCCAGTGACTTCCCCTCAACTATCAACTCTCCATTTCTTCTGTTGACCTCCGAAATGATCTTTGCCCCAAGATTTTTCACTTTCGGTGTTTGCCTTTGCCGACTGGAACTTAAAAGCAAAACGCGGAAATAATAAGGGGTAAGTAAGTATGTTATCCGCTTTGGTGTACTTCCCGCCACCAGAAAAGCGTATCGTTTCCGGTTTGAACTAGGAAGAAATAGAGGGGCATTCTCAGATATACAACAGGCAGCATATGTCAGCACTGTATAACTTAGTATGCTAGAAACACTCCCCACGCCCCTTCTCAATGCCGGCTCACCACACAGGAAGCCCCCCGCAAGGTGTCATCCCGGCGGACCTGGCGCACAGTCCCTGCACTATCCCTGTACTATCCCTGTACGAGACTCTGTTGCAGCTGCAACCCGAGCGTAGCTTCCCTGTGCCAGAACTGTCCCGCGGGCCAGAAAAGCGGTTCGCGTAGCAAACAGCTATATGCTGGGCGGGTACTATATTATCAACAAAGGAACGCCCAGAGTGCTGATAAAGAGTTAATTGGCATTGTAGAGTACGGAAAGAGTATTCAGTATCCGTGAGTGCTTATATTGAGGCCATTGGTGGACCATCGGCCTGCGGTTGCTTTGCTTGACGTGGCGTGCCGTGGAGCATATTTGCAGCTCTGCAGAGAGGCAACTGGTTGCCGTGCCCTGGAGGGTGAGAAGACGTTTGATCTCACATTGAATTGAATGTGATTGAAGGAGAGCTTTTTTTTGAAAGCTATAAGGGAGAGTTGTCGATCTGTGAGTGTTTGGGAGTATACTGTACCTCAATTGAAGCTGCACCTCAAGTGAAGCTGGGATTGGATGTATCCGTTCCAGATCTCAGCAAGAGCCGGATAGGAATACTCGACTACAGTTTACTCATCCCTATATCCACCACTCGCTCTCTACACTCTATCAAAGGCATGTCGATAGCACTTGTTGCTCCGGAAGAACAATCGACACACCATTTGATTGCAGCAAAAGGGGTTGTGGCATTGCCCTACAGCCGCCTGGGGTCTATCGCTGCATTTGGTTAGCATCCCTATTTCTACCCCTTCAACATCTTCCATATCTCAATTACCCCTACTCCACTTACATTCCCAGCAGAATGGGGGTTGACAGCCCGGCCAAAAACAACCCGTCGTTTCTGGGAAAGGACTTCAAAAGCATCAAACCACGCCATGGCAGAGTGCCAACTGGATTTGCCACTCTCAACACAATCGACTCCGACAGCAGCGACGAACTGAACCTGCTAACAAGAAAATACGGCATCGCCGACTCCGGGCCAAAAACATACACTAAACTGAAAAGCACTTCAGTGGCCGATTTCTACTCCCGCTCCCGCACTCCGCATTCCTCAGGCGTGGCATCTCTGGCATCTAAATCACTGCAGCTGAAGACACCTGCCAGCTCAAGCAGCAACAAGACACAAGAGTATGTGTTGCGGCGGGCATTGAAGGAAGGATTTGCCGAGATTCCTGCCTTGTCGAAAAGACTGAAAGTGCGAATAGAGCCTAGTAAGTACAGCCAACACGAGGTGCGGTTTTCGCTGTATGACGATAGTGTCCCACTGCAGAAGTTCTCGACTTTGGTATCATCCAAAAGCTCAATTCTAGCATGTGCGGGTACAAGGGAGCTGGTTATTATAGACGACAAGGATGTGAAGAACAACCGGCTGTACCTGAAGTTCAGCGACTGTCCTGAATCTACCTTTCGCGAGTGTATTGAAGATATCGCGCAGGTCACGGGAACAGAACTGCAGCTGCTGGATCACCGGTTGCTGATGGAGCAGCTCACCGATATTCAGAAAAAGTCAGCAGAAAGGACGTCGGAGGTGGTGGTGATTGGGAAGCCGGAAGATGCGGGGCAAAAGGCGGCTCAAAACAATGCCGACATCACCGAATGGGCAAGGAGCAAAACAGGTGATGTTGAAGTGTCGCAACGGCGACAGTCGCTGAGAAGGAAGAACGGCAAAGAACGGTTAATTGCTGATGATGCCGCTGACGAAGCCGAAATGGAGATTTCGGAGAGTTTCGGCAAAGCCTTCACATACACGTTTCTGGACAAGAAACGCATAGACATAACTGCGGACGACTACAACACTCTGCTGCCTGATTCGTTCCTCAACGACACAATTGTCAACTTCTTCACCAGACTGCTGGTCGATCAGCTGAAAACGGGGGTGAAAATGGAGAGCGGAAGCAACGATCAAAAGGCCATAGGAGATTCGGAACTGATTGAACGAGAATCCCCAGCAGAAATCGCAGACCAAACACACACCTTCAACACTTTCTTTTTCGAGAAACTGACCCAGAAAGACAAGTCGGGAGTGAGAGCTTTCTACGATAACGTGAAAAGATGGACAGCCAAAGTAGATATTTTCGACAAAAAGTACATCATCATCCCTGTTCACGGCAACATGCACTGGTTCCTAGTCATTATCTACAACCTGCCGCTGGCTCTGCATACGCAGGAAAAGAAGGCGGATTGCGAAACGTCTTCAGAAGTACCGTCGGAGTCTGTCTCTGCAAGACTGCGGAACTCAGCGGCTCCAAATACTGCTGAACCTGCAGACGAGGAAGAAGAAGACGTGTCGCTTATTTCCACGCAAAACGCAGCAGGGGAAACAAACCAAGACACTGAGACAAACGCCCAGTCCAAAAGGGAAACTTCCCCAGAGTCTGAGCATTCACAGGACGAATCGGATAGTCGGGTTTCTGGCTCTCAGGGCTCGGCAGATGACTCTTCTGATCCAGAAGCGCCTATTATATTTGTTCTCGACTCTCTGAGAATGCCCCACTCCAATATTCTCAAACCCCTGCGAGAGTATATAGCCGCGGAAGCGCTGAACCGCAAGAATGTCGTTATAGACAAGGAAGCCATCAAGATGAAAACAGTCTATGTGCCCTTGCAGCCGAATTACTGCGACTGCGGGGTGTATGTCATCAACTATGTTGACAAGTTCCTCCAGGCCCCACAGCACATCACGCGGCTGTGGATGAAATACAAGCCGCCCTCGACCAGAAGGGAGAACAAGCCAATTATAGAGGCCCTCAACAGGATATTTGATGAGGCGGGGATGAAAGGCAAACGAAGGCTGTATCAGCAGTGGCTGCGGCAGTTGCGGGATACGGGGAACTCACAGGTTATTGAGCCGGCAGGAACCAGTGAGACTGAAGAGGCTGACAAGGAGGTGGTGCCGGTGGCAAAAGATCGGCAGGTTCTCAATAGGGAAAGTAGGGAAAAGTTGGAAAGATCGGAAAGGTCGGAAGAGTCGGAAAAGTCAGAAAACTCGGAAAAGCCGGATAAGGCAGGACAGAAAGGGGATGAGAGCCGAAGTTCTGCGGTATCTGAAGACGAAGGGGCTGAAGCGAGATCTGAGGTTAACTCTGAAGACAAGGGGAACAACGATGAGAGTCAGTCGGGCCAGACTTTACAGGGGGAAGACAGTATAGTGCAGAGTGGACAATCGCAGCCAGCATCTGCTGACTATTCTGAGTCAGGGAGACTCGCAGAGACTAAAATCAGACCCGCTGGAACGACTAGCAGCCTCCCTGAGACTTCAACCAGACCCCCTGAGACCTCAAACAAACCCCCTGAGACTTCAAACAGACTCCCTGAGACCTCAAACAGATCCACCGACACAACAAACAATCTCAAACCTCATACCCTCCTTGCTACCGAATCTGCCCAAAATCGACCAAAAGAAGCCCTTCAAAAGCCTGAGCCCAAAATTGAAGAAACCACCTCGACATCCTCCTCTCCCGCTTCTGCTCCTAATCCGAGCCTAGGCCGTCTCCGATCCTTCCTGGTGCTGAAGAAATCACACTTGAAGAAAAAAGCGCCCCCATCGGCTTCCAAACTGAGCAATGTGGAAAAGAAAAGACTACTGCGGTTGGCGAAACCGGCCCGCACGGAGTTGGTGAAACAGAAATCAGGGGAGCTGGGGTCCTACAGTAGGTATTTCTCTCCGTCTGACAAGCTTGACGGTAATGAGCATGTGGAGATGGAAGATGGGGAGGATGAGGAGGAGGAGGAAGAGGAGCAGGAGGAAGAGGATGAGAATGAGGATGAGGAAGCTTCTAAAGGTCATTCAATTGAAGACAAAAGGAGGGTAGGAAGTTCTTCAGGGGCAGACGAGAGGGCTACAACTGGCAGCGATGGGCAGGATTCTGCTGGTGTTGTGAAACCCTCTCAGAACCTGCAACGGCTTCTAGGCTTTGAGTCCATTCCTACTGAAGTGGAACTCAAAAGTGATACCATCGATGTCTACTCTCCTGACGCAGAAGATATGGAAGTGGAGGACGAACATGAAAATGATGGTGGAAATGAGGTTGAGAATGAGAGTGAGACAGGAAATGATAACGATAATGAAAATGAAAGCGACAAAGACGGAAATGTTGAAGCTGAAGATGCCATTATCTCTGCCGCTTTCTCCTCCAGTCCTATCAGACCTTCTACCTCTAACACCTCCTCCAAAGCCAGTCTCGGAGATACTATGCGGTCAGTTGATCGGCAGATAAGGAAGCTGAGCCGTCTACAGATCTCCAATGCTGCTGGAGCTAACTCTAGCACGTCCTTCTCAAGCCGGGTCAAGCAGTTGAATGAAGCCTCAACAGGGTCAGACTTGAAACAAAAGCGCCACTTCCAGTTAGGCAATTTCCGTCTGCCATTATTGGACGTTTCTGCTCCTCCCCAGCAGGCTGCCAAATCCAGCAAGAACTCAGGAGTACCTCCGCGTGATGCTCCTGCTTCTTTGCCGCCAGCCGAAGTTTACGTTGCCAGTGACAGTGAGAACGACAGCGGCACAGATGTTGTGACTGCTGAGCCGGGCTCCAATATCCGCTCTTCCCATTCTGTCAAAAGACGGAAATTGGCTGGCGACTGGAGCGGAGAAGATACCAGGGCAAAGACATCCACAACTCCCGAAGCAGTTGCAATTGACAGTGACGGGGAATCCGGGACAGATGGAGAAGTTCAGGTGCAATCGTCAAAGACTGTTGAGAACTCATTCCCAGTTAGAAGTGCTTCGGGGAAACACTGGTCTGGTAGTAGTGGGAAAGACGGGTCTGGAGTGTCCTCTGAGTATGAAACGGGCTCAAACCCGTACTCGAAATTCTCTCATCCTATTGACTCAGACGGCGATTCGAGCTCTGATGACGATTTGGTTCCTACAAACACTTTTGGTGTGGTGAACGATATCGTCCAGTCCTCCAAACCGATCCCAATCAAGGTGAATGTCATCAGCAGCAGGAAGAAGAACTTGGCAAGTGATGATGGTGGTGAGAGGATACTACCAAAGAACACTTCTACAGTATCAACAAAGACTGTAAAGAAACCTTCCACGCATAACTATCAGTTCACATTGGATCCAAGAAACAAACAATCGTCTCAAATGAGTCTCAGGAGCAGTTCTGGGGGCCAGAGCCTTCTCCAGGCTCTCAGTGGGAATCCGAAACCGGCAACGGCTAGAAAGCTGGTGAGGAAATACAACCTGGCCACGCATTCTGCGAGGTCTGGCGATGTTGAGGTTATTACGGATCAATTGAGCAGCCGAAACTCTTCTAGAGCCCAACAGTCGGTGGCAGTTGACAAGAAAGATTCCAAAAACAAAACCCTTGGACGTGAAACTTCCCCTATACATTTGGAGTGATATTTATGACAATTTCAACACGCTGGCAAATTCATGGTGGCCGGCTTTTCATCAATTTGTTGAGTTTACTTTTCCAGTCTCCTCTTTCAAACTACCCTTTTGGCATTACCGCATGGTTCCGAGTCGGAACGATAAAGCGGTATGCTCTACTTCATTTTACTATGGATAAACATCATAGTATACTTCTTCCCCCGGCTTTCGGTATCTCCATAGCATTTCATCGCATACTCCATATTCATTTTCGGTCAAATGTGCATCTATATTGATATCTATACTCAGTTTGCTGAACCCAGTAGACTCGTATTCATATGGTATATCTATCCCACGAGAAGCTCCATTCCGTAAGAAGTATTAAGATTTAAGGCTCCACTATCCTCTGATGGTCCTAGCCATACAGTCTCCGAGATCCATGTATCCAGCTTTCCTCTCAGCTGTAAGAGTGTGGAGATCAAGGGGAGTCGCTATTCAATGAAGAGAGTGATCAACCTACTATCACTTACTCTCAGCCTGTTCCGTGCCAAAATAGTAGTGAATCAGGTCCAGCAGTTTGTTGAAGTATCTCAAGGAGAGGAACACAATGAGCAGATAGATGACAATGAACTTGTTGACGTGTTTATACTGTTCCTCTGTCAGACCACTTTCTTCTTTGATTTTGCCTGTGGATGAGTCCTCTGACTGTTCTGTTTTCCTCGTCTCGACTGGCTGCAATTCCTCGCTGACTTCTTCGGCAATGGCTTTTTTCGAGGAACTCCTCGTAGTTCGCTTCCGGGGGGCCATCTTTCACTTCAGCTGCAGGTTAAGTATGGCAATAGAGTGAGGATATAATGATGTCCTCTGAACTGGAAGATTCAGACTGAAAGAAGAGTTGCTCAACTAACCAGTGAAAAGTGAAAATCTGAGTAGAATTGCCACAGGTAACCTCTGTTCAATTGTCAAGCTTTCCGAAGAGTGGTTTGAGAGTCTTACTGTTAGACTAGTAACTCACTCGGTACAAAAAAAGTTCTCAGGTAAGAGCAATTCTTACAATCTCAGCAACTGATTCTCCACTCAAAAGATACCATTACAACAACTCCCACCTCAATGCTCAATTCTTTTCTCTCATCTTGCCAGATACCGTTGACCGGAAAGATAGAAAGAAAGAAAAACTTGACGCAAGATAGATGATAGCTGCATAATCAGCATTGACCAATTCGGCCAAAAGACATATCAAGGTTTTTATGTATTACATAATCAGAATGAACTATGGGTAGGTGTGATATTGGACAGCTGTGATGCTGTGATGAGACGCGACGTTACAGGGAAAGGCAGCTTATGTAAGATGATCATCGAATTAAGAAAGATACTGATATATTTGAGTCTTCTAAAAGTGAGTAAAGGTATAAAATGCGATGCGCCAGAACTTACTGGAGCAACAGCATCATATTCAAGTTTAAACCAAACAGGTAGGTCAAAGTCCCAGCAGTCCTACCACGATTTCCCTGCCAGTGATATAGAGAAATAGAAAACAAAAAAGGTAAAAGATTGATAGAGCTCACAATGAACCTCATCAAGATTGGACACAAGGTCAAATAGAGTGGCACCAACTACACATGGAATACCACTGAACAACGTTGCTACAAGAAGCGAGTAAGGCTAGATTCGCCCTTCACTTAGTAGACAACAGCCCAGTTGTTGAAATGAGCACTCAAGTAGGCATCGAGCTTCTCAAGTTCTTGCTTCGAAGCCGAGGCGACCTTGACAGTCAGACCCAGAGCTCCAACAGAAATATCTTGAATCTTCTCCTTGGGGAAAACTTCGTAGATGCCATAGACAGCCTCCTTGAGTTCCTCAGAGAGATCCTCCAGCTTGGCTCCCGCCGCTTCCATGAGCTTCTTGATTTCGTCCTTCAAGGAGATGGCGGAAGAAATGACCTCAGTCTCAACGGTCTCAGACACCTCTTCAACATTCTCTTGCAACTGTTCCTCAGTAGACTCCTCAGTAGATTCCTCGACAAACTCCTCAACAGACTCCTCAACAGACTCCTCAACAGGCTCCTCGGCAACCTCTTCAGCAGCCTCTTCAGCCTCCTCAGCAGACTCATCAGCAACCTCTTCAACGGCCTCTTCAACAGGCTCTTCGGCATCTTCGACAGCCTCCTCAGGCTGCTCCTCAGGCTGCTCCTCAGGCTGCTCCTCAGGCTCCTCAGCAATCACATCAACAACAGGCATGATTTCTTCAATCTGAATCTGGACATTGTCGACAGAACCCTCCTCAACTGTTTGAGGCAGATCAGTAACAATCACAATAGGGTGTCTTCCATTGTGTGCGGCAACTGCCTCCTCATGCTGCTTGATGAAGTCTTCTCCCAACATAGCCAGATCCGCCTCACCACTGGCATGATGACCCATATGGTGAGCATGGTGACCCATATGGTGAGCATGGTGACCAGCCATAGAGTGAGGGCCATGGTGAGCATTCCCCTTAGCGCAGCCTTTCTGAGCAAAAGCCAACTCGTATATGAGCAGAGAGGCTGACCGCATCAGTGTAGACAAAATGAAAAACGCAAGCATGATATGCAGCACCTTCTTGACTTTGGAACGGGAATTTCTGCCTTCAGCAGGCTCGGCCGCCTTGTCTTCATTAGGGCCTGCTTCCAAATCGTGCGCCAGAAGATTGGCAGACTCGGGCGCGTCAGCGTCATCGTAGGCAGGCAGCGTCGCCAGCTCAGCCTTCTCGTCATAGGCAGGCAATTCTTCGTTCTTTGCAGCCATCTTTGTAAATTTGTATCGATCTGAGATACTCCTCTAAATCGTGTATAATGTAGAAATCAAACGTCGGAAACTTCACAGGATATCCAGGTGAAACACTTCCTACTGTAGAATCTAATTCAATCCTTTCAGCTAGCTATCAAATCCTCTTCACATACAACCCTATATCAAGGCGGGGAGGTGGGAAGCAACACACATCTATTATAAGGAAATAACAGATAATCCCTCACCTTTGCTTAATTGGCTGCCAAACATGGAAAAAGTCACGTTTCAGGTGCCAGTGGCGCAACATCGATTCTCTTTTAGGCAAGAGGAGACGCGAGGGTGGCGTTGAGTGGAGTGAGACGTGAGGTGCATTGATAAGCGAGTGAGATGCTGCTGGAGGTCAACAGAGATTGGGGTAGGCTTGGAGAGTGGTCAGATAATATCCTGAGAATCTCATAGAAACTATTGAGTTGATGCTAGATAATGATGAACAGTACGGGAAGGCTGGAAATTGCTGATCCTCCTGTGGTACAATGGCCGTGATACGTTCTAGAGTCATACTTACGACGCCTACAGAAAGACGATATTGCAATTAGGTTGCACGAAATGAACATTCATTTGCAAGTGGGGCTGCTTGCAAGCAGTCGATAGAGGACAGTGGCGAAAGACAAAGGAAGTTAGAGCTAAAATGGCTTTCATAACAATATAACGAGGCAGAGTTCATCCGTTCCACTATTGCTGAGAGTGAAGAGAAAATATCGGCTATACCGCCATCTGTCTTTCAGAACAGCCTAATGAGCCACTGCATTGCGAACGGCATAGATGCAGACAGCATTGAATATTGAGCCTTTTCCTGAGTCCCCAGTAAAGCACCCGACTGTCTCCAGATATTTCCCGTTGTCATCTGAGGTTTCAGCTCACGTCTCAGCAGTTTCAGGCCCCTTTTGGCAAAATTAGACTCAATGTCTATCACGTGTATGGAGACCCCATTTTTAGTTTTCTTGTAAGGTTTCCTGCACTACCGTACGACCTTGCAGTACGTTGCGTCTTTCCATAGATCGGTACTTTCCATTCCTTCCTTCTGTTCTCCTCCTTTTTCCAACATCAAACTAAACAGAACCAGAAGGAAACTAAACTAACTTATATAATTCAAACAATAACTTCATCAGCCTTGACCTGTGACTCATTCGTGTACTCTGGGTCACTTCTCAAGCTGTGACTCATATCCTTAACTTGACGCATGTTGAATGCATCTATCTGCATGCATGTTCATGCATCCATATGCAGCT
>JAKTWI010000503.1:0-17013 GCA_030561065.1 Sporopachydermia cereana | reverse complement strand
ACTTTTTAGTTAGTTTATAGCTTTCTTCCTTCCTTCAACAGAAAGGAAAGAAAGGCCTTGAAAGGTATGCCAATTTACAGTTTTCTACCTTGGTACAAAATTGTCCGGAACAACAGTTGAAAAGAGCTCTTCCATTTCAAAATGACCGATCGTGAACCGAGACCTGAAGGGTCAAGTGGTGAAAAACAACAGTTATAAGTTTATGCTAAGAATCAAGTCAAACAACAATGACAGACAAATCATCTCGAGAACAACCCCCGGAGGTTTCCGATTTACAACAGTAAGACACATCGGAAATCGTGGGACAAAAAAGGAAATAAATGGAAACAGACTGAAACAGAAGGAAGCAGCGAGAAGCTACGCAACAGAACAAGAGACAATGGGGTACACATTGGTGGCTCGCAAGGGTCAGAAGACGGAAAGAGAGGGAAGGAACAGCCGTTGAAGCTGGAACTGTCCGTTATTATTCCAGCGGCCCTAATGACGGCTTGGGAGATACTCGGATGATACCCGAAAGCATAAAGAGTTTCAACTGCCAGAAGGAGCAGAAGCCGGTGAACAGCAATTGAGCACTCCCCTGGCCCGACTACCGGGAAGTCTGTCGTTATGCGTCAAACATTGGCATTTTCTATATTAATACACCTGCAAAGGAGTCACAGAAAAAGGTGATGATAACAATAATGTACACTGTGTGGGGTTAGAGAAAAAGCAGCTAGCTGTTCATACAAATTGCAATGAACTCCTTCTCACTGACTATTGGAGGATTCAAGTTAGTATATGACACCAGCAAAAGGTGGTAACATCTGCAGCTCGAACATCTGCCATTCGAATTTCGGCATTTCAATCATCCGCAAATCAAACTTCTGCCACTCATAACCCCTCAAAGAACTTACTTTCTCCATCCTCGTCCAAATCAAACTCATCAATCATGGCCCGAAGTTCCTCGTCGTCCAGATTTTCCCCCAGCTCCTTAGCAACTCGTCGTAGGTTTCTTAAACTGTCCCAAAAGAAAAGCAGAAAGACGCATGTTAGCATAGGTTCTGGTTTCTTTTTCTTTACCAATCTCATCAAATCCCACCCAAAACATACCTTATCTTGCCTGTGTTGTCGTCATCAAACAGCTTGAAAGCTCTCCTTATCTCCTCCACAGGGTCTCTGGCAAGTACTTTTTCCCCCACTGAGTGATTTGGGTTAGTATTATTTCAATTGCCATGTCTCACGTAATCAACAATCGGCATTACAGCACCCCAGCCATCGCTAATCTGCACTCACTGATCCTGAAAAACTCATCTGCTCCAATGTACAGCTTATCCTGTCTCGAGACCCCGTAGTCCTTCAGCAATTGCAGCACTTCCGACTTGCTGGCATCAAATCCCAGCGCTCTCATTGCAACCTGATGAAAAACGTTAATTAGAAACAGTCTTTTTTAAGATGAAAAGGTCCTCTTGGTCCATCCTTCACTCCCGCCTTTCCTCCCATCTTTTCCCTATTACTCACCTTGAACTCGTGATAGTCCAAATACCCATCGTTGTCCATATCAAATAGACTGAACTAAACAAACTGTCAGTATTTCCCTTTTACCCGCTAACCCCTCTACCCCTCCTACCCCTCCTACCCCTCCTACCCCTCCTACCCCTCCTACCCCTCCCCCTCCCCCTCCGCTGCCTTTACTCAAACTGGAATTCACATCCGCCCCACCTTCCGTACGCGAACCGTCCATCTGCCCCACATACTGCAGACTGTTCCGACCCGACCGTTCCCCGCTCTGCTGCCCCTCCTCATACTGCCTAAACGGGAAACCCCCCGCCTCATCCGCCCCGGACGGGTGGCTCAGCCGGAACGAAAGCCGCCGCGGGGCCGCCGTAGACAGAATGCTGCTCAGCATATGCCCGCGGGGTTTTTTCCCGCCGGCGGCGCCCGCGGGGATCCGCTGAGCCGCCAAATGCGACAGTACGGAAGACTCGTCCTGCCCCGCAAAAGCGGGGCTGCCGCGGGCCGCTCGGTCCACAAAGTCCATCATTGTGTTATCCGAGCCGAATGAAGAGGAGGCGGAAGCGGAAGCGGAAGAGGCGGAAGAGGAAGAGGAGAGGCTGCTGGTACTGAGGGTCGTTTTGTGGTTGCCGAGGATGGAGGAGGAGACGGAAGAGGAGACGGAAGAGTTGGCTTCTTCGGGAAACACTTCCGAGTCTACCCCGCCCCCACCTACCCCACTTACCCCGCCCCCGCTTCCACTTACCCCACTTACCCCACCTACCCCACCTACTCCACCTACCCCTCCCCCTCCCCCGCCCACATAACTGCAATACAACCCGTCCGCCGCCGCCATCACCCCCGCCGCCACATCCGCCCACCGCCGGTACTCCGCCTCCGTCTCCGGGCCGACATGCGGCTGCAAACTCCGCGCCACCAGCTGCTCCAGCTGCTGTTTCTGCTCCACCCGCCGCCGCGCCTCCCGCCGCGTTTGTGTTTCCGTTGCCGGGCCGAGCCCCGCATAGTCGCCGAACGCCACAATCGGCTGGTACCCGTCGGCATTGCCGCCGAGCCCGCCGTCTCCGTTCTGTCCCATTAGGGGGTTCACCACGTCGGCTTCGGAAGCTATGATCGGCACGTTTTCCATTTCGGGAAAGGCGCGGCGTTCGCGGGCCAGAAACTGCCACAAGCGGCTTCGGGACTGGTCCAGAAAGCTGGCAATGCTGGGGCTCGGCTTGATGCCCGGGCCGAGGGAGGGGTCGGAGCGGGGTTCGGCAGCGGAGGCGGAGGGGCCGGAAGCGGCGGAGTGTTCCGAAAGCGTTCGGCCCAGTGCGGAGGCCTGCGGGGCAGGAGGGGCTGCGGGGTTCCGTCCCGCTTCCGCTTTCCCCTCTTTGGCATCTTTTCCGTCCCATTTCCCCTCCAGCTTCCCCTCCTTGCCCCGCCCCCGCCCCCGCCCTTTACCCCGCCTCTTTGCCTTCAGCCCCTCGCCATGCCCCTCCCCCGCAGCGTGCCCCGCAGCGTGCCCCGCATGCCAGTGCGGGGTCTGCAGCAGCCGCTGGTCCATCAGCGGGCGCAGCCGCGCCCCCGGTTTCCTATTCTGGAACGGGCCGAGCTGCACGAGCTCCATCACGCGGACGTCGTATTTGGGCCCCGCCGCGCCGTTCACAAGCGACAGCGAGTTCCGCCGCTTGTGTTTGTGCAGGGCAAACGACGCCTCCTCCGCCCCCGCGCCGTCCTCAGCCCCGCATACCCCGCCTACCCCGCCTTGCCCCGCCCCCGCCATCGGCATATACCGGATCGCCGAGTTCATATTAAACTCAAACGACGTCTTGAACGACGTGAACGTGCGCGGACCATACGTCTCGTTCCAGTAGTTGTCGAAGAACCCCGCATACGGCTCCAGCGGCGGGTCGTGCGGGGGCGGGGGTGGGGCGGAAACTACCCCGCCATTGTGGCGCTCCCTCTCCCTCTCCCTCTCCCTCTGCTGCGCCACCGGCAGTATCCGAGAAGGGAAATACCCCGCCAATGTGGCGTCCGTCCACCAGTGCTGATAACTCGTTTTGTACTTCCCGCCACCCCCCAAATAGTCATTGTGCAAATAGTAATCTGTGTTCAAATCCCACAGCATCGGCTGGCCCTTCTCCCACACATAATTGCCCAAAAAAAGGTTTATCGCCTCCTGCCGCTGCGGGTCAATAAACGAGTTGGAATAAAACCGCCGGATGCTCTCAATCATATCCCGGCTTTGTGAGCTCCATTGGTTGATCTTTCGGTACGTTTCCATCGTGTTTACCAAGTGGGACCCGCCGTACTGAAGCGCGATTGTGTCGCCGTGGTTGTGGAACATCTCCGTCAGCATGTTTATGGCGTCGGAGTCGTAGTCCAAATACGGCTCGTCCAATATCCCGAGGGCGTACAGTTGGTACCCGAGGGCCCGCTTGCCGATCACAAACTGGGCCGCGTTTGTGCGGTCCAGACAGTCAATGCAGTTTGTCCGGCAGATGCCCTGCTGCAGGGCCATGTCCCGGAAGTTATACCCGTTATGGAAAACTCCCGTGGTGCGGAGTGTCCGGTCGGCAAACGTCTCCAGGTACTCAATCACATCCGAGCCGGACTTGCCCGATTTGGACGCGCGGGACATGTCCCAGGAGGTGTACCGGATTTTGTGCCGTTCGGGTAAAAACTGGTTCAAATACGCCACACACGCCTCAAACTCCGCCAGCAGTTTCGTCTCCCGCGGCCCTTTTTTCTCCTTCGTTTTAATCAAATTGAGTATCAGAATCGGCGATCCGTACCGTTTAAACAGATCGTCAAAATGCAGCGCGGCAGCACTGAAGAACGGATCCACCACATTGAGGAATATCGGCGGCTTCGGCGTTATGTTATTACTGTCTTGGGACCACGAAAGCGGAATGCTGCCCCGATGCTGCACATACGCAGTGTACCTCGGGTTATTGTAGAACCCTGTCCCGGGGTCATGGAATGATGACGTAATCATATCGGCTACAATCTGTTCCGTCTCCACTTCGTTGGCCACGTTTCCCTGGTCGTTGACGCCTCTTTTCAGAAAGCGGGCGCCGGCGAAATGGTGGGAGCGGCGGGCAATGAGGGTGATGTATATTTTGCGGGAGAAGACGGGGATGTTTGCTTGGTCGATGAAGCCGTGGATGATGGGCTGGAACCAGTCGTACACGCGGTCGTAGCAGGCGAGGACCGGTTTGAGGAGGTTGAGGTTCCACACGAACTTCTCGTTGAAGCCGAAGTCGGCGGGGGAGGGGGAGGGGAGGGGGGGCGGGGAAAGCGGGGGCGGGGGCGGGGTAGGTGGGGCAAGTGGGGGCGGGGCAGAGTCCGGCGGGGTTGGGACCGAGTCGGCGGGGCTCAGATCGTCGGCATCCCCGTCTTCCTCCTCCCCCTCGGCCTCCCCCTCGGCCTCGGCATCCGCCTCGGCATCCGCCTCAGCCTCCGGTATTTCATTCTCCGACTCCGCCTCCAACTCCGACATCATTTCCGGTTCGGAGTCACCCGCCTCCGGCGGCGCGGCCCCTTCCGGCGGCTCGGGGGTCAGAATATCCATCGCCCGCGCCTTCTCCCTCAGTATATTCGTCTGCAGCGTGTGCGTAATGTCATACGTATAACTGAAGTAAAACGTCTTGCTCAGATCCAAATTCTGCAGCGTGGACAGAAACCGCGCCTCCTCGGAGTTCCGGTGCGGCTTTTTGTACGTATCCGATGACATAATCGGAATCAGCTCTGTGCCGTCTATATGGTATATGGCATGTCCGCCTATTAAAGCCACCTGGGATCTCTTTGTAGTCATCAGGAGATAGTAGCAGCTGGTGAAGCGGATAAAGCCGAGCAGCCCCCAGCCGGTGAGCCGTTTGTGGAGGCTGCTGCCGGTCAGTTCGCACTCCTCTTCTAAACCCGAGAGGACCTGCATTATCTCCGATCGGGTATAAAACACATCGTCCTCAATAATGCTGAGTTTGTCGATGGGGACAGTGAGGTCGATTTCCAGCACGCGGAACATGGACTCGCGGAAGTTGGAGCCGACGATGTACATGCGGGTTTTCGTTTCGTACACGGTGTACTTTTGCAGGATCGGCTTCCGGTGGTTGGATGGCGGGTCGGGGAGGGGTTGGGTGGACATTTTGGAGGGAAGGGGAGGGGAAAGAGGGGGAGGAGTAGGAGGGGTAAGAGGGAGCTCTCAAAGGGGAGCTCAGCTGCGGGGTGAATGCGGGGTAAGTGTGGGGTAAGGTGCGCAGAAATGAGGGGCAGCCGAAGGCCGGTTTTCCATTAGCCGCCGAAAGCGGAGAGAGCGGCAATTGAGGGAACGGCTTGAGGACGGAAAGCAGAGCCGTTGTTGTGTCAGAGTTCCAATAGGGCAAAGGAGGATACCCAATGGGACCAAAGATGCTTGCAGAGGATGTGAATCAAGAAAATAGGGTCTTTTAATGCGTCGCCAATAACCAGTTGACGGAGCTTTGTAAGTCTTTTTTCACTCTTTGGGAGATGTTGTAGTTGTTCCTTCAGTGAAACAGGAAGGGTCCATTAGGGGTGAGACTTCAGGAGACTGAGAAATCCAATTGCAGTTGAATATAATACAGTAGTCACACTGGGAGTACTGGAGCAAAAAATTATCATCTCCTCTCTGCAAAGCAGTAACTAAACTGTTGTTTATTATTCATTGATCTCTCATGTAGTTGGGACGCTCATCACAACATCACATCGGGTCTTCCTGTAGAAAGAAGAGGAGACGTGAGGTACGGATGTGTTGTGGATCACGTAATACAAAACTGAGAATGGAAATTGAACCTCGAGTCTCACTTCAAGCTGTCCCATATCCCATCATCCCCGCATTCTCTTGAGCCGAGGTCCGAGAAGCCTGCCGGACATTCGGGCGGCCAAACGGCCGGAGCAGCTCAACGTACCATTATTAGCTGGCACAAAGAAGAAACAAATAGGCAAGAGATACAATTGCTAAATGCCAAAGTCTCAATGCCAATTATCTCTCACTCAATGCCGTTCGCGTTCCGCCTCCGTTTCATACCCCACAGATCCTTGTTGCCGAGATGAGACGCGAGGGTCCGACAAGCCGATAAGCCGACAAGCGGATATTCTCCGCTAACCTGTTCAAACAACGAATATCAATCGAATCAAACAAATGGAAGCCAACCAAACACTACTCTCAGACAGACCATCGTATTTTTCCCCAAATCGGTATTCAGTTGCTCAACTTTGCTCCCCCTTCGGCCTCCCCTTCCCACTGACACCCCCAACCTCCTTCTCCGCTTTTTCTCCGCTTCTCCGCTTTCTTCTCCGCTTTTCCTTGTCGGCTCAATGTCCGACTTCTTTCTGCCGGTTCCAGCCTTTTCAACCCTTACTGAAGCAGCAACATTAAGGTAACAGTTACTAATCATAGTTGTACCTGCTACGATCAGTTTCCAGCAGAAGACAAGTCACTCTCGAAAACCCGCCTGACCTGCCGACTTGGAATCTCATCTCCCTTTCCCCTTCCATAGTTTGACTGCTAGGGTACTTAAAGGCAATTGAGGGAAGCCCAACTGAGGCAATCGGCTAATTTATTTCCGTTGTTTATTCCCTTTCTTCTTTCAATACTCTCTTTCCCTCTTTTCTTCTTTCCTTCCTTCTTCCTAATCAGCCCTTTCGTTCTTCCTTTCTTCTTCGTTCTTCCTTTCTTCCCTTCTTCCTTCTTTCTTCTCTCATCTCCTCTTAACAATGCTCCCATTTCTTTCCCGCACTGTGTCCCGTCAACATTTTCCCCTCACTTCTGTCCACCAATTGGTCCTCCGCAACATGTCAGTAGCCAGCAAATCCTTCCAGCACATCCTCGTCTCGGGCCCGAAGCCCGGCGTCGGGCTGGTCCAACTAAACCGGCCCAAGGCTCTGAATGCCCTGTGTACGCCGCTTATATTGGAATTAAACGAGGCCCTCAAGGCGTTTGATGAGGATGAGGAGATTGGCGCTGTGGTTATTACAGGGAACGAAAAGGCGTTTGCAGGTGAGTAGAAGGGATGGGAGATTGATTTAATGTAGGATGGATCTGTTGATGAGCAGTCAATGTGGACAGCTAAAAGTGAAGAAGCTGATGGCAGCTAATGGCAGCTAATATTGGTGTATTATGTGATAAGAGATTAAGTAAGACTAAGTGAGACTAACTATGAACAGCGGGAGCGGATATTAAGGAAATGCTGAACTACCAGTTGGAAGATGTGCTGGCGAATGATTTTATTACTCCGTGGGGGAACATCGCCAAAATGCGGAAACCGCTGATTGGCGCCGTGAACGGATTTGCTGTAAGTAGAATGGGAGAAGGGGGGAAGAGGGGAGGAGGGAAGGAGGGGAGGAGGGAGGATAGGAGGAGAGGAAAATTAAGCGGAAGCGGAAGCGGAAGGGGGGAGACGGAGGACGGAGACGGATGACGGTGACGGGATGAAAGCGGAGTAAGGGCGGGGCGAGGGCGGGGTAGTGCGGGGTGTATGCGGGATATGCCATACAGCACAGCGGCGCAGAAACTGGCTTCCAATGGTTTTTAGCCTCACTACCGCTCCTGCAGACTTGTGACTTTTACCCCGCACTTCCACGATCTGCCCCTCTTTTGCCATCTACCCCTCCTACCCCGCCTCCCTATTTCCCATCCCATACGTTGCTTCCGCCGTTGTTGGTTACTTCGGCATTTGGAAATGGAAATCGGATTCCGGAGTGCGGACTAATACGGAATTCGGAATTCGGAATAACGGAATAACGGGATAACGGAATAACGGAATACGGATCAACGGACTCCCCCCCTATTCTCTATAACCTTGCTTTCCTAATGAACCTCCGTTACTAACCTTTGCTTCTCTTTTCATTTCCTACAGTTGGGCGGCGGCTGCGAACTGGCCATGGCTTTGGACATCCTCTATGCCGGAGAAAAAGCCCGTTTCGGCCAGCCGGAAATCAACCTCGGCATCATCCCCGGCGCCGGCGGCACCCAGCGGCTCATCCGCGCCATCGGCAAATCCCGCGCTATGGAATACTGTCTGACGGGGCGGCATTTCACAGCCCAGGAGGCATGTGACTGGGGGCTGGTATCAAAAGTTTTCCCTCCCGAAACGCTACTGGAGGAAACTCTCAAGCTGGCAGAGGAAATAGCCGGCAAGGGCCGCATAGCCGTGGAGAGTGTGAAGCGGTGTGTCAATGAGGCCAACCAGCTGGATTTGGACGCCGGGCTGCGGATGGAGCGGAGTGCTTTTTATAGTCTCTTTGGCACGTATGATCGGAAGGAGGGGATGTCCGCTTTTGCCGAGAAGCGGACGCCGGTGTGGAAACACCAGCGGAAGGAGGAGAAGTTGTAGGAGGTGGGGGATGCGGTTGGTAACTGAGAGATGTCATTTGTTGGTGGTGTTTGATGGATTTGGAGGGGGATTGGTTGTTTGGTTGTTTGGACTGTCGATGAGGGTGTTGTGGGTTTGGTTCAAAGAATGGAAGGTCTATGATTCTAGGGAATTACGATTCTAGGAGTCTATGTTGCTAGAAATCTCTGTTACTAGGAATCTATGATCTTGAGATTATGCGAATGCATCTAATTGGGATTATGATTCCAGGAATTCAGATAACTGGTAGATTATGACTCAAATAATCTACGACTCTAAGAGTCTATGGAACTGGGAGTCTATGACTATCGAAATCTATGAGTATGTCTCTATGGTTTCATAGTTATGTGATTCTATTCTATGACTCCATAATATGAATCCATACTATGAGACCACAGTATGAGTCCATTGATCTGTGAATCACTTGATCTTGATTCCATAACCCCGAAACTTCGTAGCTACTTCATTCCATGATTCCATGATTTCATGTTCTTATGACCCCTTCATTGTTATTGTTGCTCTTTCAACTCTCCCAACTCAATCTATGATCCCTCACCTTCCATAACTCAACACTTCCATCGACTCCTTGGCTTTGCTTTATGACTTTACTGAATAATTCCGCATTCTTCTTGTGATTCTGTCATTTATCCCATGATTGTCGAAATGCTCTGACTGGACTGATTCAAATCAAGTGAATAAAGAAAGAGATACGAGAATTGTGCCCTTCCATAACAAACAGTAACTTTTAGCGCTGAAGGAGAAACAACACTCACAACAAGAATGATTTCCAGTCTGAATTGCCCGACAAGAGTTTCATTAAAAAAAAAGCAGTCAATTCACTCAAGGTATTAGTTTGGAGAGGATGTTCGATCAAGTTGAGAGAATAATCAAAGTGGAACGGTAAATTCAATCAAGGCATTAAATTCAATCAGAGCAGTAGACCTTACTTCTGTTTTAACAGTCCTTGCGAGAGTATTTCTTAGATGACAAACGCTGTGTTACTTCACTTCTCCATTTCTAAGGTATTGCACCTCGTATATCATTCCAATCCTTATGGTATCTCCCTTTTTTCTATGACACTTCCCTAACGTCCACCTATTTATTTGATTGAGCTATGAGAGCCTCAAATGCCCACAGGATGGACTGGAGACGATACCAAAGACTGTCCCAGTTAACTCATTGTCAGACATATGAAGAGATGCCCATTGAATGACACTCTCTTTGAATCAAATGCCCATTCATTGGAATGAGCCGACAAACTGGAGAAACTCTTTCAAGTACCTAATGAAATGGGCCACTCTGATCGTATAAGCCCATATCACAGAAATGGGGCTGTTTGTTGTTGTTACACCAACAATCTGCAACAGACCTATTTGATGGAATTCGCCCAACTAATGAGATGTCCCCTATTCTTCATACTGGGCCTCTTTCATGGGATCCTCCTTTTAATCCATTCGGCTCAACTGACCTTATACCTCTTTCAACAGTAAAATCCTCCTGTATATCCTCCTGTATCCTCCTGTATCTCCTCTACCCCAATCATCACTCCTCCCTCCTCCCTCCAACCATCTGAACGCCATACTCCTCCCTCCCTTCCTACTCCTCCCACTCAATCAACACAACATATATTCCAGCTCACAATCTATATACAGAACATGTCGCGCTACAAGCATTTCCTCTCATAAACAGCCCTCCTCTCCTACTGACTAAACCCAGAGCTCTCCATCAGCTGCTGCAGATGCTTCTGCAGTGCCGCGTCTTTCTTCATCTGCAGCTGTGTCTTGCTGGCCTCGGCAAACGAAATCGCCTGGATCATCTCCTCTTCCGTCCGTGCATACTCGGCCACCTTCTCAAACAGCTCACCCGCATGCTGCACCTCACCCAGCTGCAGCTCCACTTGTGCCAGCTGCGACAGCACAATGTCGTTTCTACTGTCAATACGCGCCGCCTCTTCCAACAGCTCCTTCGCTTTGGGAATGTTGTTGTTGATCTGCAGCTCACATGTCGCCTTGGACAGCAGCGGCAGCACCCCGACACCCGGCTTGCCGATCTTCTTCTGCAGCTCATATGCTTTATCCCAGTTCTTCTGAGCAGCCTCAATGTCGCCCTGGTCCAGCTGGATCTCGGCAAAGAAGCTGAGGGCTTCCGGACTGTCCGGGAACTTGGCGATTGTGTCCTGGAACTGTTTCACGGCTCTGTCTTTGTCGCCCTTCTTGTAGTAGATGACGGCGAGCTGAATGTAGCTGAACACAAACTGCTCGTCCAGCTGGATGGCTTTCTCAAAGTGCTTCTTCGCCTCGTCCAGATTGTCGGAAACAAACAGTGTTTGTGCCAAATGGTAGTACACGTCAGCATTGTTGGGGTCCATTTTAAGCGCCACGTCAAAGTCCACTTTCGCCGCCACAATGTTGCCGAGCTCCCGGTTCACTACCGCCCGGATAGTGTAGGCATGGACGGTCGGGAAGAGGCCGATCGACTCCGCGATGGCGGCCCGGAAGCCGTCAATGTCGAATTTGAGGAACTTGAAAATGGCGGCATACTCCAGCGCAAGCGCATAGTACGGCTTGTCGGCTTCGGCAACGGAGCTCCGGTCGCCGAGGGTTTTAGCCGCCTCGGCAAACAGTCGGTCGGCTTCCTGGTACGACTCGTCCTGCTGGCGCGCCAGTTCGGCAAACGCCCGCTGCAGCAGTCCGCGCAGGGACTCCGCGTCGGCAATAGGCGCCGAGCCCGGCTTTACGTCCTCCGGCAGCTGTACCGAGCGGAACGAGTCGAAAAAGGCACTCAGAGTGGAGATGGACGGAAGCACCTTCAGCTTGTTTTTATACTTTTGCTCGTAGATGCGCGTCGAGTGTTTCTTCAGTACACGCTCCATGGCAATGTTGATGGTGTTGTCCCGGAAGTTGTCGTACACAATCGCACATGTCAGGTCCATCAATGCCTCGGGATACTTTTCCAGCTGCTCATAAGCCGCCCCGCGGCGGGAGTAGCATTTCGTATAATCCGGTTTCAGCTTGAGGGCTTTGGAGGCGTATTCCGCCACTTTGGCATAGTCGCCGAGCCCGTTGTAGCAGGCCGACATGTTTGAGTAGTACACGGGGTCTTCGGCAAACTTGAGACATGTTTCGTAGTATTTGATGGCGTCCGGGTAGTTCTTTTTGGCAAACTCCTGGTTGCCCTTTTCTTTGTACTGGGTGCCGAACTTGGCTTTCTCCTCTTCCGACAAACCGGCCACAAACTCCGGCGTCACGTGGTCCAGCCCGGGCAGCTCGGAGCCCGAGCCGCTGTCGTCGGAAGCGGAGGCCGGCTTTTTGCCCTTCTTTTTGCCCTTCTTTTTCTTCTTTTGGGCGCTGCTGGCAGTGGCGCTGTCGGCAGAAGCGGGGGGCGGGGCAGAGTAGATTTGGTAGGCGACGGCGCCGGCGCCGGCGACGGCAATCGCGCTGGTCACCGCCACGGCCAGCCGGTGTTCGGAAACGAACTTGGAGGCTTTGGACACAAACGAGTCAGACATGCTGGGGATGGGAGGGTTTGGAGGCAACGGAAGTGGGAGCCGAAGAGCCGAAGGAGCCGAAGGAGCCGAGAGAAGCCGAAGTTTGAGCGGAATCGACCGGAAGGGGAATGTGGAAGATGGCGGAAGTAAGCGGCTGGTTGCGTATGTGAGATTTGCTGGTATTTTTTCCAATGCTTTGCCACTAAGAGGCGCACCCAGAAAAATGTTGATTAATTTTTCATTGGGTTGATTTTCGTCACTGACAAGTGAAAAAACCGGAGATTGGGGTGGGGGGGGGCGCGAGATAAGACGGAAAAGGAAGGAGAAGGTCATGTGAGGGGGGTTGGGGAGAGAGGACCAGAAGAGGAGGTATCATTCTGAGGCTACAGGAAAATGAATTTGAGGGGATTAGGGGAGTTGGAGAGTCATTTTGAGAGAATATTACTATTATAAGGCTGCTTATATTGCGTGCATGTGGAAAGAAAGCAATGGGGATTAGGACTTTTTGGAGCCCCACCGGAAGCCGACTTCAGGTCTCGTTCCGCAGTAACGGGCTATGATGTCATTGGAGGTCCATCTTCGGAGGGGGTAACAATAGGAGGTGGTTCAAGTTTTATCAGTAAATGAAAGGGAAGGGGATGCTGTAGTAACTGGTTGAAGACCAGCCAGCTTATTTTGTGGTGTGCTTATATGCTCAACTTACTGCCGCTTGTGCTGTCACTTCTTCCATCTCTCGTATTTCTCCTCCACTGTGACTTCTCCAGAGCGAGACGTGATGTCTCACGACTCCGGACAGCCGAAGCGCCGTCCTGTATGCAGTGTGAATGCAGTATATATGCAGTAAATATGCAATCTACCTGCATGATATATGCAGTTACATGCACCCCATATGCACGTCCGCCCGCCATGCCTGACAAACGCACCCCTCATGCATGTCGCTGCTAACCTCGGGCGATCGGTAAGACGGATATTCAGATTTACTTGTGATTACAGGAAGTGAGAAATCAAAGGAAAGTATGGATGAATAGGAATTACGATCAAATTATCAAGCCCGACATTACAGTAACTGCTTCAAACTCCAAACTCGGCAGTCAATTCGAATCACGCTGCTCCAAAATATTATTCTCCTCTCGTTTTTCCTCGTTTTCCCTCTTCCCTTCCTCTTTCAAACATGTGATAATCGCAGCATATCGGCCCACCTCCTTTGACCTCCTTCTTCCGCATTTCATTTTTCCACTCAATCAATTGAACCGCACGGCATGGCAATACCCCCAGAAGTTCCCTGTCAAATCACAGCGAATCCCAACTCCCATTTCCCTCTATTCACAATAATCACTCACTGCACAACCATAGCCACCCGATTCAGCAAACAACCATCCTCCGGTGCCTCCACTCCTCCGGGCCGAGAATACCTGACGATCCATCCATCCCCAGTTGGACGCTCCGAGAAGGGAAGTCCATGCGGAGGCTCTGGCATCTTTCCAGTAGTCAACGCAGAAGCTCAGATGTTTCCCGTTTATCCGTCCAGCTCATACAGCCTTTATCCACTCTAAATATTCCCACTGATTTTCCATAAATTCATTTCTTCTACTTCCTCCCCCAGTCCATCCTCGGGAACCTTCGGGGCCCGCCTCGGGACTGAACATGGCGTCTCACTTCGCCTCCGGCAAGAAGAGCCGGCGGGCCGAACGTCTCATCATTTCGACTTCCGTCCACCGAAGCGCGATGAGTTTCTCTACGAAACGTAAAACCGCCAATAGACACACAGACGATCCAAGTATTTCGCCCCTCCTTTTCCCCCTCTCCCCCGCACTACCCCGCCCCACCTGCCCTTCGGCCCCTTCGCGGCTGTCCCTCTGCCACCTGCCCGCCCCAGAGTTGCCGAATCGGGTAACACACATCAAACCATATAAATACCCCACATCCCCACTTTTGGCTGCTGTTTTCGGAGCTTAGCAAAACATGGAGACGGAAGGGAAAACACATAAATAGGCAGGAGTTGCTGGATTGACTTGATTTGTATGATTTGCATTTTCAATTCTCAGTCGCAAGGTACACTGAAGGCTCTATTAGACAGCAGACTGCAACCTTACGGCCTGTAATTCACACCAATCCGTCTGGTGAGTTGCCTAGTTATACCCGTCTAATGAGACACTATCCTAAGGCCACACAATCATTACATCCTGCTAACAAACCAATATTAGCTCCCCTACTGTGAACCCCACAACCCCAATCTCCCTCCAATGCTAAGAAACACTGTGAGGCATTTTGCCACCTCGGCCCGCCGGGCGGGGAACATCCCGCCGGGATATGTGGAGAACCTCAGCAAGGGCGCCATGCTGCGGTTCCAGGACTCGCTGCCCAAACTTCCCGTTCCGACGCTGGTGGAAACATGCGAAAAATACCTCCGGTCGGTACAGCCGCTGACTACAAGCGAGGAGTACGAAAGAACCAAAACCGCAGTAGAGAAGTTTCTGGCCCAGGACTCATTGGCCCACACTCTGCAGCAGCGGCTGCTGGAAAAGGCCCAGGACCCGCGGGTGACGAACTGGCTGTACGACTGGTGGAACGACGCAGCGTATCTCTGCTACCGCGGGCCGGTGGTGCCGTATGTGTCGTATTTCTACTCGTACAAAGACGATCCTGTGCGCACTCAGCCGGCGGCTCGGGCCGCCGCCATTGTGTCTGCCGCACTGACTTTCAAGCACCAGGTGGACACAAAGTCGCTGGAGCCGGACTACATGAAGGGTCTGCCCATGTGCATGGACTCGTTCAAGTACATGTTCAATGTGTGCCGCATTCCTGCCGAGCAGCGGGACTACCCGCAGAGCTATGCGCCCGAGGAACACAAGTACTTTGTGGTTATCCGCAAAAATCGGTTCTACAAAGTGTTCCATGAGGTGGACGGCAAAGTGCTGACTACAGGGGAGCTGGAGAAAGTGTTCCAGAAGATCTATGCCGAGTCTGAGGCGCAGCCGGCGGCTCCCGGATTAGGTCTGCTGACATCCGAGCATCGGGACAAATGGACTGCGTTCCGCAAAGACGTGCTTTCCGCCGATCCCAAGAACGAAAAGTCGCTGGAGGCCATTCAGGCTTCCTCCTTTGTGGTGTGTTTGGACTCCGCTGCCCCCACTACTCCAGAGGAGAAAGCCCACCAGTACTGGCACGGCGACGGCGCCAACAGATGGTTTGATAAGCCGCTGCAGTTTATCATCAACGACAACGGCACTGCCGGGTTTATGGGCGAGCACTCGATGATGGACGGCACGCCCACCCACCGCATCAACGACTATATCTGCGATGTTATTCTCAACAACAAAATTGAGCTTTCCCCAACAGTGAGAGAGGAAGTTGTGGCGGGGGCCGAGCCGCAGGAACTGCCGTTTGTATACTCTGAGCAGCTCACAAACGACATTGAACAGGCGTTTGTGGACTTTGAGAACGAAATCCGCCTGCACGACCTCAAAGTGTTTGACTACAAAGTATACGGCAAGAACCAAATCAAGAAGTTCAAAGTGTCGCCGGACGCATACATGCAGATGATCATCCAGCTGGCATACTAC
The DNA here is from genome assembly GCA_030561065.1 of Sporopachydermia cereana. NCBI lineage: Eukaryota > Fungi > Ascomycota > Sporopachydermiomycetes > Sporopachydermiales > Sporopachydermiaceae > Sporopachydermia > Sporopachydermia cereana. The sequence goes on along the minus strand of JAKTWI010000503.1, from coordinate 1,120 downwards.
AAAATGTTTGGCAAGAGCAATCCGACCTACGAGTCTGCCACCACCCGCCGGTTCCAGCAGGGCCGGACGGAAACGTGCCGGTCGGTTTCCAACGAGTCTGTTGCGTTTGTGCGGGCCATGACCGATCCAAAAGCGAGTAATGAGACTAAATACCAGGCTGCTGTTGCCGCACTGAAGGCGCATGGGAAGTACATTGCCGATGCCTCTGCGGGCAAAGGTGTAGACAGACATTTGTTTGGTCTGCGGAAGCTGATTAAACCAGAGGAAAAGACCCCTGAACTGTTTACAGACCCTGCGTATACGTACTCCAGCTCCTGGTATCTCTCCACGTCTCAGCTTTCCTCTGCCTATTTTGATGGCTATGGCTGGTCGCAGGTGATTGACACTGGTTTTGGTTTGGCGTACATGATCAACCCTGACTCTCTGCATGTGAATATTGTGTCGAAAAAGCTGGGAGTGGCCAAGATGGCCGAGAAGCTGACCGAGGCGGCCGACGAGATGTTTTTGGTGTTCCAGTCTCAGACGACTGAGCCTGCCAAGTTGTGAGGAGCGAAAATAAGCAGAAAAAGTAACAGAGAAGTAAGCGATAAGAGTATAGAGAGAAGAGGGGTTATTCAGATACCTTGGAAGAGCAGCGGAAGAAGAGATGTGATTGAATCTGTATGGGCATGCAAGCTTTGGATGAGTAGAAACAGAAAGAGGTTTCTGTTGACCGATTTCCGAAAATGAACAACTGATGAGACTTGAATTGAGACAAGCCTTAGCTACATTCCTTTCTTATTGGTTCCAAAAGCCCACCAAATGCATTATGAACCAGTTTGTCTTTTACCAGATCATACACACACACACTCCAGTGCCATTATTTACAGTACTTTCACACATATCCCACTCATTCAATACCCAGCTTGCCACCCAACTTCACCACCAATTACCCATTTTGCGGTCTTGCTTCCGTTCATTGAGCCACGCCTTTTTGCACTCGCGGTAAGCTTTGAAGTATTCTCGGCACTGGTCTTTGTCAAAGTCGTTCCTTTCCAGACATCTCACGGACATGTCGGCAGACTGTTGGCAGGGGTCGTAGTACTGAGACGGTTGTTTCCTGAATTGAGGTTAGTATGAT
>JAKTWI010000502.1:0-10289 GCA_030561065.1 Sporopachydermia cereana | reverse complement strand
TCCTCACACGAGATTGCATGCGGACTTAAGCACTAACTGCGTCCTCTGCATAAAACAGTTCATCCAAAAAACCTTGTTCGGGTAAGGCAACTGGAAAAGCAAACGGCGCACTGAAAAAGGAGGGTATCATCTACTGGAGAGTTGATTAATTTCTGCTTCCTCTCTGCAGATTTTTCCTTCATGTGAAGAGGACGTGATATTTTGTTCTGTACTGATAGTTTCCCTGCACAAAATACACGGAGCAATAGGCGTGGGACGTGTTCAGTTTGAGAGTCCATGAATGTTCTGCAGTGATTGCTGAAAAGGTATCACTTGTGCAGCAAGTCATCTCCATAAGGTGATTTCGGTAAGCCTTTCGACGTCTCTCAATTTGACGTTTGATCCTCCATACCGTGTATCTCGTGTGGCGCGAAGACGGCAACTGGCTACCAGCAGCTACTTGTTTGGGCTTCCAAATATCAATCTCGAATTCATCATCCTACTCCAAAGGCTCCTTCTGCAGAACAAAGAACGGATTCAGACATTGAGGATCATCTTTTCTGCGCCCGACGGTTCAACAAACTGATAGGAGTTTCTTTCTATATTTTTGTTCTGTGATTGGATGGCAAAGAAACAGTTGTTGTCTCACCACGGAAATCAAATATTCCGACTGTTGGAGCAGAGGAGCGTTCTCAAACAATTGAGCGCATCTGAGAGAAACAATATACGTTTCCTTCAGGGTCCATTAGTCGGTTTGATTGCCTGAGGAAATCAGGACCAACGCTGGAGCTGGATTTCTATTTGAGAGCCAGTTTTCCATTACTCAAAATTTCTGCCAGAACTCTTCGGATCCCTTTGAAAATGGGGTTTATGGCGCCTTGGGTGCCGTCTTTCACGGCATCCCTGCATGCCGTTCATAGCGCGAATCCTCGGGAGCCTGTGCTGTTCAATCTGGCTACAATTGGGGTCGATCCTTCTACGAATATTCCTGTGCCGAGGTCCCGAACCTGTGTGTACCGCGGGTTTCTCTTTGATGATAAAACAACAAACGTCCTCACAATGTGCACCGACCGGCGAATGTCGAAGTACAAGGAGCTGAAAGCCAACAATAAGTTTGAGGCCTGTTTCTATCTCCACAACACGCGCAAGCAGTTCCGTTTCACCGGGTTTGTCAAGTTTGTCTCCCCTGTGGAATATCCGGACGACCTGGAAGTGTACATCCCCAGTCCGTTATACAGTGTGAAGGGGACACCGCTAGTTCCCCCAAAGGAATCTGATGACGAGGCCAACAATGAGAACGATGATTCAAAGACGAATGGATCTGACGCTAAGGCTATCCCCTCGAAGTCCAAAGACACATATCCCATTTATTCACCCACTATGACAGCCTCTCGGTTTACCTCTAATGACACGCAGTCAAATGCCTCCTCTGGAATTTGTGTGCCGGCCGGTTTGCATAAGGCTTCTCGCACGTCCACTTCCTCCTCGCTAGAGTCGCAAGTCGATCATATGAGTCTTTCGGATTCGGCTCCGCCTACGAAGAACGACTGGATGTCAGAAGTAGACCGAATCTGGAATAGCCTGTCATCGAATATGAAGGACAGCTTCCGAAAACCTGCTCCCGGAACAGTGCTGACTGATGAGAATGCCAAGCTACTGAGCTCGATTTCTCGCGGTGTTGATGGCGAGCCAGAGGAGTCGGGATTGCGCAACTTTGTTGTCCTGTTGATGTTCATCAATGAGGTCGATGAAGTTGACTTGAAGACGTCAGGCGGTGCCAGAGTGCGCTATACGAGGTTCGATGGGGACCAGTGGAAAGAGGTGGAACTATGTCCGTAGTCTATGTTGGCTTGTACAGATTAGCGGTACTGATGAGGATGGATACACCTTTCGTCTTACCAGTCTGGAATCAAGTATCAGAAGTAATTTGATCTCCTTGAAAAGCTAACTCTACTTTTCGGTTGCCTCCATTAAACGACATCATGTCGTATTACGCCGTTATGACTTGAATAGAAATGAAACATCTTCAACCATCATTCGATTGATTGGTCTGTGTACATATTAGCTCATGTAGAGCGACATCTAGAGTATCACCAGCCGTGACCTCCCCCAAGGCACTTGAACACGCACACACACACTATTTACAAGATTATTTTCGTGAGTTCCATCAGTACATCTCAGCGAACAATGGCACCTGCCATATCGCCTGATGTTGTACAAATTCCCCCGGACTCTGTCTTCAACGGATACGCCTTCCCGCTATCATCCAAATACACCACTTCATTATTTCCGTTTATCTTCAGATGTCTCTGCACATCAACCCATATCTTATGCTTTGGATTGAGCTTCGTATATCTGTCAACTGGGTCTTGTCCCTCAAAAACCAGTTTATCGCCAGAGGCAGCTTCGGGTGGTGGATCAATCAGCTTCACATTCACTTCCGAGTCGGATATGGATTTCTCCGCAGCTAGGAGCATTCCCTCGGACCGAACTCCTCGTAACTTTGCCGGTTTCAAGTTCCGAAGAACAACGACTTTCCGTCCTTGCATCTCTTCAATAGGCACATAGTTCACCAGTCCTGAGCAGATGGTGAGTAATGGGGATGGCTCAGTTGCGGGGTCATCTTTAGGGCCTTCTCGGGATACCTCAACCTCAGACACATAGAGAGAGTCGGCATTTGGATGACGTGATACTTTCTGTATCCGTCCGACTTGAAGCTGTAGGAGATTTGGATTGAAGCTTTCAGCTGCTGTTGATGAGTTAAAGCGAACCTGGCGGAACGCCGTCAGACTTCGTCGCCACATATCTGTGCAACTGCAAGGCTCTATAACTAAAGCAAGACAGCCTGTTTCACACCACACCCCAGCAGCTTTCACAAAACTTGCAACTGTTTGAGACAGAAGATAGGCAATCTATCAGGTTGTTTATCAGCAAAAAGAGGTTCAGCTTTCATCTCATCACCGATAGCTTCCGGGAAGCAGCATTATAGTATTACGTGAGCAGTATATTTTTGAAAGGAGACCTGAGGCTCATTTAGGGTTACGCGTCGGAGTCGTGTCTTTTCGCGTTGCACATTGCCGTTTCGGGCATTTTTCATTAACCGTGAATGGGAACCGCTCAATATTATGGGAGTGTGGCTACTTCATCTGCCTTCATTCCCTGTGGTTGTTTACAAACTGGCGGCTCAGACCAGTTTTTCCCTTCAGATACCAGTTTGTTCGCTCAGCAAGTTGCAAACAAAAGGTCAGTCCTTCAAACTCGAGCGAACCCTGAGGGCAGGCTGATCTCTTCAGTAGAATCAGCTTTATTAAGGGAAAGGCTTATTTCGGAAAAGGCACTGGACAAACAGTTTTCCCTCCCGCGCCTGAAACAACTGTCCGGGCGCCTTTGGTATCAACAGTGCGTACTGCTGTAACAGCCAGCAGATTAATCCCTCTACTATCCCAAGTTCCAAAATGTCCTCGTCTCAGGGAAACATCCCGTCTGAACAGGACGAAGCCATGTTCAACATGAACTCGTCTCCTCCCGCTATGACCCCTATGGATTTCCCCGCCAGCTCTATTGGAGGGTCCCAACGCGCAACTCCACAACATCCGCCAAGCTCAGGGATATCTCAAGAAATGTTCCGCAGAGAGGCTGAACTCTCGCGCAGTCGTCTGAACGCCAGAGATCTGGATGAACCAACGCCCATGGATGAAGACGAGCCTATTGACAACTTCCGGTTCCAAAACATCAATGGCATTCCCAAGGTATCAGATGTCACTGGTGAAAAAGTCCGTGAGGCCTTTGAGAGCTTTCTTTTGGAATTTACCACAGTTGACAACCAGGAACGAAGTGCTATTGATATTAGACCGGCAGCTACAAGACGGATATATGTGGAGCAGATCCATGCCATGAAGAAGTATGACCTGCAGACCATCTACATTGACTACGAGCACCTCTTGACGCGTGAAAATGGAGTGCTGGCCCAAGCCATTGTGGAACAGTACTACAGGTTTCTTCCTTTCCTCCTGAAAGGTCTAAGACGCGTGATCAAGAAAGTTGAGCCTGATCTTCTCACTGTGGCCTCTACGGGAGTCAATGAAAGTGAGCCTGGCAAGGGAGCCGACGACCAGGGGGAGACTCAAACTACATTTGACAACACGTCAAAAGCGACTGGCCCGACGTCTATAATGGCCAAGGAGTCCATGGATCGTATATTCCAAATCTCGTTCTTCAACCTGCCGTCGGTGAGCCGGATCAGAGATATCAGAGCCGACCGCATCGGCTCGCTGATTGCAATGACCGGCACGGTGACCAGAACCTCCGAAGTGCGGCCCGAGCTGTATAAAGCCACATTTTCCTGTGACGTATGCCGGGCAGTCATTGACAATGTGGAGCAGACGTTTAAATACACCACCCCTACCATTTGCGTCAATCCCACGTGTCAAAACAGAGTGGCCTGGACGTTGGATCTGGCCAAATCTCAGTTTGTGGACTGGCAGAAAGTCCGAATTCAGGAAAACTCAAACGAAATCCCCACGGGGTCCATGCCGCGTACGATTGACGTGATTCTCCGAGGAGAGATTGTGGACAGAGCCAAAGCCGGCGACAAATGCGTGTTTACAGGCACGGAGATTGTCATCCCCGATGTGACCCAACTCGGCCTTCCTGGAGTGAAACCCACGGCTATTCGGGACACCAAGTCGATCGGCGCCGATGCCCTCAGCAGCATCTCCGGGCTGCGGGCGCTCGGATGCCGCGATCTGACCTACAAGCTGTCCTTTCTGGCGTGCCATGTGTCTTCCCGAGCCCGCAACAGCTCTGATGCCGAAGCGGAGGTGGAGAAAGTGCTGTCGGAGGCTGAGAAGGCTGGCAGCATGACTGAAGACGATAGCACTCGGCAGCAGGAGGAGTTTCTGCGGTCTCTGACTTGGGATGAGATTCAGGAGCTGCAGGAAATGGTTCACTCTGATCACATTTACTCGCAACTGATTGACTCAATTGCCCCTGCTATTTGGGGCCACGAGCTGGTTAAAAAGGGAATCCTGCTGCAGCTTTTAGGCGGTGTGCACAAGAAAACGGCTGATGGCATCAACCTGAGAGGAGACATCAACATCTGCATTGTTGGCGACCCTTCCACCTCCAAGTCTCAGTTCCTGAAATACGTTTGCCAGTTCATGCCCCGGTCTATTTATACCTCTGGCAAGGCCTCCTCGGCTGCTGGGTTGACTGCCGCAGTTGTCCGAGACGAGGAGACGGGCGATTTCACAATTGAGGCCGGAGCGCTGATGCTGGCCGATAACGGAATATGCTGTATTGACGAGTTTGACAAAATGGACATTGGCGACCAGGTAGCCATCCACGAAGCCATGGAACAGCAGACTATCAGTATTGCCAAGGCCGGGATCCACGCCACTCTGAACGCCCGCACTTCCATTCTGGCGGCGGCAAACCCCATTGGCGGCCGCTACAACCGCAAGATCAGTCTGCGCAACAACCTGAATATGAGTGGGCCGATTATGTCTCGATTCGATTTGTTTTTCGTCATTCTGGACGACTGCAACGAACGTATCGACACACAGTTGGCAGCACATATTGTGGATCTGCACATGAAGGAAGACATGGCCCTCACGCCGCCTTACTCTTCCGAACAGCTGAAGAGATATATTCGCTATGCCCAGACGTTCAAGCCTAAGATGACTCCAGAGGCCAAAGAGTTTCTGGTGCAGAAGTACAAGGAACTGCGGAGTGATGATGCGGCCGGAGCCGGAGGCAGTTCCGTCGGTGGGGGAAGCAGGAACAGCTACAGAATCACAGTCAGACAGCTGGAGAGTTTGATCCGTCTCAGTGAAGCTATTGCCAGAGCCAACTGTGTCGAGGATATCACTGCTGAGTTTGTTGCTGAGGCGTACGATCTTCTCCGACAGAGTATTATCCATGTGGATCGTGACGATGTGGTTGTAGAGGAGGATCCCCAAGGCGGAGCAGACGACGAGCCGCAATTGGACAGCACAGCAGATGATGGCGCCGCAGAACACCCTGCCAATGAGGAGGCTGAGCCCAGCCGAAAGACGTCCATTCCGTATGAGAAGTACACTCAAATGATGAACATCATATTGCGGAAGGTCATTGAGGACGAGCAGCAGCGGCAGCAGGCGGAGGAGCCTTTGGCCGAGGGGCAAATGGCCCCAGTTACCGAAGGCCTTACAAAGGCGGAGCTGGTTAATTACTACTTGAACGCCATTTCGGATCAACTGGCAAGCGAGCAGGATTTCTTCCGCGAGAAGAAGCTTGCTGGTCGTGTGATCAAGAAGCTGACGAAGGACAATGTGCTGATGGCTATTGAGGTGGCTCAGCAGGGTTCGGATGGAGCTGAGAGGGAGCCAAAGGTGATATATGTGCTTCATCCAAACTGTATTGTCTCGGATACAATGGAACAGGAGTTGGAGAGCTGAGTGAGGGTTGATTGTGATGTGAGTTTCTGTCGATAAGATGATACTCTCAGACTCAAATCTGAAGAGATTTCAGTTTCAGGGTGTTGCAGGGTATCTTTGGATATCTTGAGTATCTTTATTTTTCGGTGACAGGCAGTGTCTATGTGATTTGTATGTGATCTGTACTTTTAGCGTTCCTTTAGTTGAATCTATATTTCAAATGAAACACAGTGTAGACAGAGATCGCGGATTGACTAGTGTTCTGTCACATAGTTGATCACTACCAATACGACATATCCCTCACCTTGAAGGTTGAAACTTTTTGACCGTTTTACTACATGATGTGAAACTTCCAACTCCTAAACAAAGAAAAGTTCATCAATTTGTCAATCACATAATAACGTCAACATTCACCTCTTTCACTCCCCATCACATTATTTGTCCAAAGGCAAGATATGGGGTACGGGACCAAGAGGAGTGATGGCATGAGGATTGATTTGCGGGTGAGACTTGGAGTAGTGACACTTAATATGGAGAAAGTCAGTCGTGTCCTTGAATGCAGAGTTCTCCCAGTACAGGTGTCTCACCCATTCGTGAATGTGAGGGTAGTTGTACCGAATCATTCCAAGGTTACACTTGAAATGCTGCACGTAAATAGGATCAAACCGGATGATCGTCGTGTACAGCCGAATGTCGACTTCAGTGAGCTTATCTCCCAGCATGTATTTGAGACCCTTGGCGTGGTTCTTGGCAAGGATATCCTCCACTTTGTCCAAATGCTCAAACAGGATCTTCACATTCTTCTCATAGGGTTCCTGCTTTGTGGCAAATCCAGACTTGTAGACGCCATTGTTGATTGTGTCGTAGATCCACTCATTGAGCTCATCAATCTTACTCAAAAGGTCCGGAGGAGCAAAATTCAAGCTCTTGAAAGGCTCCTCAAGAAGCTCGTCAAAGGCAGTGTAGAAAATACGAATAATCTCAGACGACTCGTTATTCACAATCGTCTTAGTCTTCTTGTCAAACAAAACAGGAACAGTAATACGGCCCTCGTAGTCCGGCTGGGCCTTCAAATACACGTCCCGCAGTCTCTTGGCGCCGAAAATAGGATCGGCAGTAGCCCCAGGAGCATCGGTATCGCTCTCAGTAGCAAATCTCCACCCATCCGAGTCCATGTGCCAATGGACCACGGAAAGACTGATGATTGAAGTCAGGCCTTTGAGAGCCCGCGTTACCAGAGTCCGATGAGCCCAAGGACAGGCCAAAGAGACATAAAGGTGGTATCGGTCTTTTTCCGGTGGATATCGCGCCCCGGGTTCCGAGGAGATTACTTCGCGAAATGAAGACTGTTTGAGTACTTTGTTAGTAATGTAAAGTCCTAATTGTATAGTGATTATGCCATCTATCTCCAGCGAGTGTCGTCATATGTTGCTCAAGTGTTCCAAACCATCCAATTCAACACTCAACCGCATAACCCGCATGCCCAAACTACTTACAGGTTTGCGATTGAACTCGCCAGTCTTCTCATCCGCCCATTTGGGAGCTGTGGACTGTGATATCAGTTGTTAGTACCAAGTGTTGATATATTCATCGTCATCTCAATTGCCATCACACCCAACTGCAAATCCTCCTTTTTCACCAATTACTTACAGCCATTGTTGAAGAGAAACTCCGGACAAGACACCTGCTGATCTGGTTCAAGCGGAAAGCCGGTTGAGATAATCTGCCCAAAGACACTTTTGAGGCTGTGGCTGACGACACTCTCAGAACTGTGGCTGATCGCAGTGGAGCAGCCAATATAAGCATAGAAGTAGTAGATTCAGCAGCACAATTCGCAGAAAGGGATGAAGCTCAATTCCTCAGTTCCCCTGTTGATATACCTCCTTTGTCTGCTGCTGAGTAATCTCTGAGTAAGTATGTGTAAATGTAAATAATGCAACAGCTATTGTCACCTCCACCTTTGCGGGCAACAGGTGTTTATATATCCCGATTGGTACATGCCCAGCTGACACATCCCACTCACAGTTTACTTCACTCAATTGCTTCTCCGAAATTGTGCACCAAACGAAAACTCAGGACGGATGTGACGTTTGCCCTTCTCGTCCTATAAGGAGATGTTTAGCATTTAAGAGTTTTCCTGCAGGCACCATGCGACGTCATTGAATGCATTGATGACCCATGTGCTTCAGGGGAGTGGAAATGGGGTAAGTCATCGAATAGCAGGCCTCGAATAGATGGAGAAGGAAAGTCTGGAATGAGACAGTAGAAGGTTTGGAGCAGTTTAAAGGGTTTGATGAATGGGGTTGGTGTTTTAGTTGTGGAGAAAAGATGGGATATTATTTCTACTTCAGACTATTTTGGTGGACAGCTTTCTCGGCAGACGGCTGAAGTTCTGGAGAAACAGTTTGAGGAGAGTTTCGACTGCGGGGTCGGGGACTGGTTTCGGGGGCCAATTGAGGTTTGTTGCTGTGGGTGGAGGGCATTGTGATGCCGTTGATTTCAGTTGCTGCTGTGACGTAATGGAAGCAGCTGGCATTGTGGGTTTCTACAGTGTAATCATCGGCTTCCCGATGGCTTCTAGACGGGCGGCTCTTTGCTGATTTGCTGCTGCCGGGTGGAGGGGAAGAGACGCGAGGTTCAGAGGGGTGGGGAAGAGGGAGACGAGATTGGGGAGAACAATCGAGGGGATGATGTGTAGGTTAACGTTCAAAAGAAAGTTGGTACTCCCGTGACAAGCTCCCCTTTGTCACATTTCACTGAAACATGCCAAACCTTTTTGATTCTTTTGTTCACCTTCCCTCATCGATTCTTCTCTTCTTCCATTTGTCCTTCGCGTCTCCTCTCGCGTATACCTTCACGTCACCTTTCTTCATCCCTCGCGTCTCCTCCCAACGTTTTACCGTCGCGTCTCCTCTCATCTTGAACATTGCGTCTCATCTCGCCCAACTTTTTCTTCTAAGCCTCCTGGCCCCTGAGGCTCATCCTTTCAAGCCTCAAACCTTTCATGCATCCTATCCGATCCTCCTTAGTGCGAGTAAGAGTTTCACAGCACAATTCACATAGCTGATACACGATTCCTCAAAGCCCCCAATTGTCTCTTTACTTATAATCCCTCACACAAGCTCGGCCGACCTGTCAGCCCCACAAAACGGGTCTTGAGAAGTTTCACAGAGTATGTAACGGAATGTGGGAATATGCATGTAATGCATATCATGCATAAACATACTTGTCGTGTGAGAGCTTACCGCAGTACGTAGGAATGAAGTGTGATCACAACCACGAGTTATTTGAGGTATTCAGTCGAGATCAAATATAATTCTGTAATAAATCAGTAACAATGAAAGAGCGGCCAAGGCTGCTCTTGCCCCGACCTCAGTCTTCAGGTTTCACAGGTCTCTCTCTGTTGGACCTCGCGTCTCCTCCTACCCGCCCACCTCGGTTTTCCAAAGGTCGCTGCTATCGGCTTTAGCGGTTTGACGGCAAGGAGGCCAACCTGATATTGGAATTTCCGCGATCCACCGACGGCTGGACAAGGGGAAAGGAATACGGGAACGCGGCGACAATTGAGGGGAAAACACGACAAACAATTGAAGTAGACGGCGTTTGCAGGAACCTCAGACAGCAAGTGCAAACGGCGGGAAGGAAACAGAGAAGCAGGTAGGGAATAAACGCGGCCGGCAGCCACAGTTGACATATTGTTTTGAGCCCAGCTGCAAAAGACGCGTAGAGAGCATTCAGAGATCGACAATAAGCCGGGAGAAGAAACAAACTGTAAGGCGACTTTTTTGGCGACTGTATTTGAGATCAGAAAGTACATCCAGCGACTAAACACGAATATTCGAAAAGCTGATCAGAATCTCGTCGGACTTTTTCCTCCCCAAACTCTCAAGTAAT
>JAKTWI010000501.1:0-17049 GCA_030561065.1 Sporopachydermia cereana | reverse complement strand
GGTAAGACGGAAAGGTAAGACGGAAAGGTAAGACGGAACGAGGAAAGACGGAACGAGCAAAGACAAAGCAGAACGAATGCAAGGAGTCAACCCCTTTCAACTGAGATTCGCACTATCCGGTTTTCAGAACACAGATTCCACTCTTCCGAGAAGAGACGGGACTCCACTTCCGCCTTCTGCAAGCCAATGCACCTTTATGCACATCTATGCATCACATGCATCACATGCAGATGGCATGCAGCCCCCGCTCCCCACTTACCCCACTTACCCCTCACCTACCCCGCACTTACCCTTCCATCTCCTCATCCTGCCCCTCCTCCTGCCCCGCCCCCTCCGCCCCCTCCGGCCCCTCCGCCACTTCCACCACAAAACTCACCTCCTTGTCCGCGTCCACATACGAGTCACACATACACCACACCGTCAGCTCGTGCCGCCCCGGCTCCGCCACAGTAAACTCCATCGGCACCACAAGCTCGGCGCCCGGAATGCTCACTTTCTTCATTGCGTACAGCTGCCGCGTTTGTGCCTCGCCCACAACCACCCACCACCCTTCCTGCTTCCGTTTCGGGAACAGCGGCGCACAAACGGTCAGATCCTCCGGCGCCTCGTCCCGCTCCAGCCGCACCTCCAGCCGCGCCACCTGCCCCGCAACTACCCCGCCCCCGCCCCCGCCCCCGCCCCCGCTTCCGCCCACCTCACAGCTCACATCCACATTCGGATACCGGTTCACAAACTCCGCCACCTGTGCCATTGCCTGTTCGTCCAGCTTCAACACTGCGTCTCGCTCTGCATCCTCCATGCCCATCACATCGTACACACTCCGTACACCGGCCGCCTCACACCGCGCCACAATCTCGGAAGTGAATCCCGGAATCTGCCGCAGCGGGCTGTCCCGCTCCCACACCGCTTGTACCAGCATGTGGCTCAAATCCATAGCCGCAAGCGCGTTTAGGTGGCCCTCGGAGGCCAGCAGGTCGACACAAACGGCTACTTCCGAAAGCACGTGATCCAAAGTGGCGGCCAGGTCGGCAGCCAAATCGGGCGGTAAGGCAATGCGGGACAAATGCGCCTGCAGGAGCACAAACGCCTTGAAACTCGGCGCCGGGAAGGCGGCCGAAGTGGGGCGGAGGGGCACCCGGGCCAGGATTTTGTCCAATAACAGGGCCTCGTTGGCCCGAATAGGAAGGAAGTCAAACTCGGCTGCCGAGCAGACAATTTCCAGCAGGGCGGGCAGGCGGGCGCGCGGGGAGAGGGAGAGACTGAAGGTTTGGATGGTGAGGTGGGAGACGCCGTAGTAGGCGGCAATCATAAGGTTGTTTAGAGGTGTGATTGCTTCCGCGTTTGAGTCTTCCGTTTCCGCGTTTGTGCCATCCGCTTCATCGTTTGTGTCCTCCGCCTCGGCATCCTCCACCATTTTGGCCTCCGCCAGCTCCGCCAGCGCCTGCTCCACCAGCTCCGACAAAAACTCCGACAGCGCCTCGGCAGAAACGGCCGACAAACCATAGAAACTCGGGTTCAGCTGCAGCGCCCGGTAGAAATACGTGTAGGTGAGATAGTCGATGCAGTCCTGCTTTGTGGCAATCACACCGGAAGCAATCTCGGGCACAAACGCGTCCGCCAGCGCCCCGTTCAGCATACTTTCCACCGGCAGCGGCTCGTCCAAAAACCGCTTGTAGTACTGCCGTTTGGCCGGCTTAGTGAACACAAGCGCTTTTGCGGGAGCGGAATCCTCGGAAGCGGCCCCGCCTGCCGAGGCACATCCGACCATCTCCACAAGCTCGTTCAGCGTGTAGTCGGCATACCGGTGTTCCTTGCCCTCGTAGTATTCCGTGCCGAGAACTACCACCAGAGGGGATTTGGGACAGCTCCAGCAGCGCTCGCGGGCCGCCAGCAGGACGCGGATGGCGCCGGAACGGAACAGCTGCAGAACGAGCCGCTCGTCGGGGCGGGCCATGCCGCGGTACAAAAACCCAATGCCCTTGCCGAGGCTGTGCTGCAGCATGCGGTCAGATACTTTGCCGAGATACGGGGCCAGCGATTCGGGTTCGGCGCCAAGGAACATTTCCTCGTCGCCGTCGGCATATGCCAGTTTGAGCAAGTCGACGCTGGTGTCGACGCACTGGCTGCGGCTGTCCACAAACACAATTGCGCCGCTGCCCCACCCGCAGCCGTCATCGTTTCCGCTTTTGGCCATATAGTTTCCGCTTTCGGCATCGTCTCCGCTTTCCTCGCATCGTTTCCGCAATTCCTCGTATGCAGGCCGTGCGCACGCCTGCAGGAAGGCTGCATGATGCGGCACATGCCGAGACTGCAAATGAATCTCCACCGGATCGGGCCGCGCACTGGGCGCAAACGCAAACACATTCTGCTCCCGAGCCGCGCCGAGAAAATCCCCCATCAGCCGCCCGTTCGCCACCGGCCGCGCCAGCCCGACTATCCGCGTCGGCAGCTCCAAATTAGCAACCATCAGCCGCGTGCGGGCCACCACGGCTTCATAAACCGGGCCGAGCTCGCTGGCCAGAAGGTGGAGATGATCGAAGATAAACAGCTGGACGGCCTGGATGTTTTTCCGCTGCTGCCAGCGGCGGGACAGCGCGTCCCACTGCTCCGCGGTCGCCAGAATCACGTGACTGCGGGCTAAGGTTTTGAGGTCGGAGGTGGGGTCGCCACAAAGCTTGGCGATGGTTTTGCCGCCGGCCAGCGGGCCGAGTCTGGAGCGCCACAAACTGAGCCGCGCGTCCACCTGTTCCTGCAAGGGCGCCACATACACGGCCCGCCCGCCGTTCTGCTGCCACAGACGCAGCAGCGGCAGCTCGGCAAGCACGTGCGCGCCGGAACCAGCGGGGGCGGCCACAAACACGGGCTGGTCGGACTCAAACAACGCCTGGAAACACTGCGTTTGTACCGCATTGAAGTGCGCCTCGGATGTGCCGCCGCCGGCATACAGCTGCACAGACTCCTTGTGCCCCAATTCCGCCACCGGCACCGGCGGCAAATCCAAAAGCGGCGTCGGCGCCGGGAAGCGGGCCGGCAACACAATGTCGGCAAACACAAGCGGCACTTTTGTCTCACAGTGCAGCCACCGCTCCGACACCACAGAAATAAAATAGTTGGGCGGCACGGGCTCCCCGATCGGCACCGTCAGCGACACATAGTGTGCCGCCTCGGCATACCGCTTCGGCACCACAAACGTGTCAGTCCACAAAATGCGCTCTCCGTCCTCGTCCTCCAGCAGCACCACAAACGGCTCCGCATGCCCGTGCACAGACTCGTCCCACACAAAGTCGGCCGCCAGCTCCAGCTCAATGCGCAAAACGGACCGCGTCATCGGCTGCACGTGCGCCGAAACAGTCAGCCGCGGGAACCGCCGCAAAAGCGCAAACACCTTTGCGGCATACTTCTCGGCCCGCAAAGCCGCGCCCACCTCCGCCGCGTCCTCCAGCTGCAGCAGCCGCGCCCACGGGATTTGGGACGCCTCCGCCCGCCGCACTGCCTCTTTGGGACAGTCCGGGAACTGCCGCAGTGGCGTCGCCGTCAGCCACATCCGCTGCGCCACCATTTTGCCCAAATCGAGCGCCAGCCGCGCCAGCCGCGCCCACCCCTTCCGCAGACAAATCTCGTAAATGGCCCGCAGCAGCCTCCCGGCCGATTGTGTAATGTACACCATATCGGCCACAAGGGCAAACCCGTCCAGCCGCAAACGCGAAATGTACGCCTGCAGCAGCACATTAACTTTGGCCTCCGGCGCCGCTGCCGCCTCTTTCACCGGCACCGGCGCCGCCTCCACCAGTTTCGCCACCTCGGCTTTTTCCTCGTTCCGCACCGGAATGTGGCGGAACTCCTCCGAGAGCGCAAACACGCGCAGCAGCTCGATCGGGCCGAAATACGGTTTCAGCTGCCGCGCGTAGTTGGCCAGCGACGCGTGCGAAATGTAGAAATGCGCGGCTATGCGGCCCAATTCGGTAGGCGCCACACGGCCCGCCGCCTCGTCGTACCGAACCAGTCGGTCCCGTTCCAGCAGTTTAAGCGCCGAGTGGACCAAATCGAGCCGCCGGAGCCGCAAACCTTCCGGACCGGAATATTCCGGGCCGACTCGGTACACTTCCGGCGCCCGCTCCATCCGTACGTTCAAGTACGTATCGGCCAGCCACGCCACCGCCTCAGCCACCGACGCCACACTGCCCCGCACCACCTCGGCGTTCAGACTGTCCGCCAGCCGAGCCATAAACTGCGACTCGATCGGCAGCTGCTCGTTCAGTAGGGACAGATAGTACGGAAGCTCGGCTTGGGCGGTAATAATTATCCCCTCCCCCGCCGAATCGTACCGAGGACGGCCCGCCCTTCCGAGCATCTGCAGCACGTCCTGCGGCGACAGTTCCGTCCACCGTCCCATTTCCGGTGAGTACACCTGTGTACCTTTAATTATTACCGTATGCGCCGGCAGGTTGACGCCCCACGCCAGCGTTGCCGTGGATACTAAAACTTGCAGCAGCCCTGCCGCAAAAAGGTCCTCGGCAGTCTGCCGGTCCTGCCGAGACAGCCCCGCATGGTGTATACCGAATCCGGCCGGCAGCAGGTCCCGCAGGTCACGTGACGCGGCCCGCTCGGCCTCCTGCCGCAGCGCCTCTACGGCTCCGGCATCGGAACGGAGGAACCGCCCCAGCGTCTGCTCCTGCAGCGCGCGGTCGCGGATGTACCGCGCCGTCTTTGCCGTCTCCTTCCGCGAGTGCACAAACACAATCACCTGGTGCCGCCCGGCCCGCTCCACCACTTTTGTGTAGCACGCGGCATCCATCGCCTGCACCCGCCGGATCGCCTTCCGCTCCGAAACACCGACAAACTCCTGCGCCAGCGGACACGGACGGAACGCGGCATCGAAAAAGTACAAACCCCGCGCGGGGTTGACCCGCAGGAAGCGGGCCACGTCGGCATAGTTCGGCAAAGTCGCCGACAGCCCCACCAGCCGCGGGGCCGGCCCGCCCCGCTCGGCACTGCGGAACGTCCGCGCCACAATACTCTCCAGCACGGGTCCCCGCGCGTCGTGCAGCAGGTGAATCTCGTCGATAATCACCAGCTGCACCAACGCGGCATACGACAGATCCGACGCCTTCCGCGTCACCACGTCCCATTTCTCGGGGGTGGTTACAATCACGTGTGTGGCGGCAAGTTCGGCTGCCGAGAGCTGCGCGTCGCCCGTCAGCTCGGCGACGGAAATGCCGAGCGGGCCGAGCCGCGTGCCGAGCTCCCGCACCTGTTCCTGCACAAGGGCTTTAAGCGGGGCAATGTACACTATTTTGAACCCCGCCAAATTGAGGGACCCGTCGCGGGGGTCCATGTGATTTGAGAGGGTGCGGAGCATGGCGAGGAGGGCCACGTTTGTTTTGCCGGCTCCGGTCGGCGCGCACAAAAGCAGGTTGTCGTCGGAGCGGAAGGCGGCGGGGTAGAGTTTGGACTGCACGCGGTTTAAGGTTTCGGTGCCGGGGAAGGCGGCGCGGGCCCAATCGGGTAATGCGGCGATCGGCACGAGCCGCTCGGCGGGGTCGGCCGGGTGGGGCTGCGGGGCGGGCACGTGGATTTCCTCGTAGGCCTTGCGGGATATTTTTGTGGATCCTTTCGGCAGTTTGATGTTTGGGTTTGTGAGCAGGTGCGGGCCTTGGTCGAAGACGAGTGAGTCTAAATCGACAATTTGAGGCCGGCGGGGGAACGGGTAGGCAGGTTCGGCATGTGCCGTTACCCCGCCCCCGCTTTCGGTGTTTTGGTCTTTTCCTCCATTTACCCCGCTTTCCCCACCTACCCCGCTTTCCCCACTTTCCCCGCTTACCCCACTTTCCCCACTTTCCCCATTTTCCCCACCTACCCCACCTACCCCGCCTCCCGCCTCCCCCTGCAGCTCCGCCAGCAGCGCCACGTGACCCTCGGCCCGCATCTCGGCCGCCACCGCCGCCCGCGCCTCGGCCGACTCGGCCCGCGCCAGCCGCAAACCCCACACGATCTTCTGCCGGTTCCGCGCCAGCAGCGCCGGCAGCTCCGTGTGCCGGTAGTCAAACAGCTCCAGCAGGCCGTTCTGCAGGTGCCGCAGATCCACGGCCGGATCCGCCAGCAGCTGCCAAACCTTGTTCGCCATCTCCTGCACCTCGTGCGCGTCGGCATAAACTTTAGCCAGCTCGCGCTGCAGCCAAAACGCATCCAGCTGCGACGCCGGCAGGAAGTACTTGTCCTGTGCGGGGCTGCGGCGGGGTCGTTTGCGGGGCTGGTGCGGGGTAGCGGCGGGCATGCCGTCGAGGGGTTCCGGCGCCGGGGCTAGCGGCGATTCTTCGTCGGAGGTGTGCGGGGAGTCTTCCAGGCTTTCGGCGGGGGAGGCGGGGGAGGCGGGGGAGGCGGAACCTTCATCCGAATCTTCGGCATCGGAGCCGGATTCGGAATCGGAGCCGTCGGAGTCGTCGGACGAGTTGAACACGACGGCCACGCCGGCGTCGCCGTCGGCGTCGGCATCCGCGGCATCCGCGGCAGCCTCCGGCGCGCCGTAGTCGGTGATTCGCTTGCCGAGGTTCACCAGCTTGTTGAACTCCTCGTCGGATATGCGGCCGAGCACGTCTTCACATGCGGCTTTGCGCTCGGCATCGGAATAGATGGACTCGTCTTTGAGGATCTCCAGAACCGTGTCTGCGGCAGAAAGCAGCACGTCATTAGACACGTCGGAGTCGAGCTGTGTTTGCACCCACGTGAGCAGCAGCTCGTAGACGCGTTGGGTGTCGGGAGTTTTCGGGTAGTAGGCGAGTCCCTCAACAGCTCCGGCGTTTTCCAGTAGGGACGTTCCCGAGGAGCGGAGGGCGGCAGAGGAGATGCCGGGGGTTCGGGCCAAGGAGCCGCGCGAAGCCGAAGCGCCGGCACTTCGGGATTTCTTGTTTATAGCCTGTTTTTCTTCTTCCGAGGGGCCGGAACGGAGCACGCGGGAGCCGAGGTCTTTGAGGGACACTTTCCCTTTTAGGGATTCCGGGTCGCCGGCGCGTTCGCGGCGGGCGTTCGGGTCGTCCAGCAGCCGGCGGTCCTGCCGGATGACCTTATTGGACATCTCCTCATATTTGTATTTTCGGATATCATCAGCCATTGTTAAGGGTATGTAGGGGTGTGGGTTGGAATAGAAGGGTTGAGGAGAGAATGGGCATACAAAAGATGCCGGAGGGTTGGGGGGAAAGGATGGGAAAAGTCGGAACGGAATAGAGCGGATCGGAACGGATCGGAGCGGAAGCGGAAGCGGATCGGATGTAGGAGCGGAAGGCGTTGGAGATGGGCAAAATAGTTTATTTGGGCTTTGATGCTGAGGACAGTTAGTGCTGAGATGTACTGTGGGTGCGGGCTGGGAGGGAGATATACGTGTAAATATGGGAACGGAGAGGGGGGGAGAGGTGAGACTGGGAGAGTTTATGATTACATAAACGGAAAGGAAGGAGCAGACTGAGCTCGGGAGGTTGTATGATTACGTGAGCGGAAAATGATGACTGAGGCCCGGGGATGGGCAGAGCGGAAGAATAGAGACGGCGGGGGAGCCGGCAGGGCAGGATTTGCAGGCTCCGCTTGCAGGTAGGGGCGGACATTACAGGCCGGATTCGACAGGGGGAGCGAGCGAGGCGAGCGAGCGGTCTTGGAGGTTCACTTCGGGAGGAGCCACGCAGGGTGTGGTTAGGTTCAAACACCCGGCGGGCGTTCGGAAACGACCGACTTACATTGCACCTCCGCGCGTATCACGGGAGAGTTTCAGCAGTAAAAAACAGCTCCCAAAGCGCTGGAAGCACTTTGGGAGCTGTTTTTTCCAATAATCCCTTAGTGTGATTTCTCTTCCCGTGCTGTCTCACACTTCACTGCTCTGTTCGCCCTGCTCTCTGGCTAAATAAGCTTTTACCGACCTGCAGCTTGTGCAGCACGGCCACATTACATAGAAGTACATGTACATACTGAGTCCGGCCTATGATTTCCGCATACGGAAGGTATCAAAGCCAGAGAACGGAAAAATACATTTTGGCTGGCAGACAGAGCAAGCGGAGCATCAGCCTTGGAAAGGATAAATGAAGGTAAAATGGGCGTAACAGATGATGCTGTCGCATTGTGCGGATGGATTCTCAGGGAAAAAGTCTCATGGCGTTTGGCACATGCTTCTTCCGGCCCCCGGGAACACACACTGCCTGTGATGTGTTTCTCCTCCACCCTCCTGGACCTCTTCGGACCATCTCTGTAGACTCCTTGGGAGAACAAGCTCTTTCCAGCCAGAAACAGGTGAGCGGATCTACATGTTCGGAAGCGAATCGAAGGCTCCAAACCTCTTCGGAACATAATCAACCACACCGGTTGTGTCTCGGGAATCTTCAGCCGCAGCCTGCCGGCAGGGGGCACATACAACATGTGTCTCGGGACATAGCGCCCACAGCCAAAAACCAAGCATGGGTCATCATTTAACCAAACAATTCTCTATATAGACCCCTCAATAAACCTCCTTATCCTCAATATCAACCATTCAATTTGTTTTTCCACTTCTCTCGCCGGCTCCGAGCCTTTTCCCGCCGTCTCTAAACAGGTCCCCACCTTCCAATTCCGACCCGGAAAACACACCACAAACACGAAAACCCCCCAGGCCTGCGTACACTGCTGCCCGTGTACGCAACGCTTCATCCCAGTCTCGCGCCTCCCCCCATGTGCCTCCCTACCAGCTGAGCGGCCAGCGGAACATCCTCTTTTTCCCTTATTTATCCATCATAATACAATTGCAATTGAAGATTGTAAGAATTGGCGGGGCAAAAGGAACTCACTCAAGTGGCCTGAACAACACAAACACCGACAGTAGCGTTTGCAGTTGGAGGATCTCACCGGCGGCACAAAACCCTCACTGTAGTGGAGAATATAGGAGACCTGAGTGTAGGAATCCTGTTGTCATTTGGGAACTGATTGGAAGTTGGGATAGAGACGTTTTATTGACGGGATATTTCTGCCGCGATGTTGAGAACTCTGTTGAGACCTGCCGCAGCGGTCCGGGCTGTCCCGGCTGCTGTGCGCGGAATGGCGACAGCCAAAAGTGATGTAAGTGGGAGGAGGAGCTAATGAGGCAATAGATGCGGAAATCAGCATAACTCGCCGATATGATGATTGCTTAGTTATGCTGATGTTCCTCCCAATAACCACAATACTAACGTACTCAGGTTGTTTCCATCTCGCTGAACCCCAACTCGTTTGAAGGATACGAGCTGGACACCCCCGCACTGGACTTTGAAATGGAGAAAGACGATCTGCTGGAAATGTACAAGCAAATGAACATTGTGCGCCGCATGGAGATGTCTGCCGACGCGCTGTACAAGGCGAAGCTGATCCGCGGGTTCTGCCACTTGTCTGTGGGCCAGGAGGCCGTGGCAGTGGGCATTGAGCATGCCATTGCCCCCACCGACTCGGTCATCACATCCTACCGGTGCCACGGCTTTGCCTACCTGAGAGGCGCCACTGTTGCCCAGGTGCTGGGCGAGCTGCTGGGCCGCCGCGAGGGTATCTCGTACGGAAAGGGCGGGTCCATGCATATGTTTGCCCCCGGGTTCTATGGTGGTAACGGAATTGTCGGGGCTCAGGTGCCGCTGGGTGCCGGGCTGGCGTTTGCTCACAAGTACAAGGGCGAGGAGGCGTGCACGTTCACTTTGTACGGAGACGGCGCGTCGAACCAGGGCCAGGTGTTTGAGAGTTACAACATGGCCAAGTTGTGGAACCTGCCTTGTATTTTCGCCTGTGAGAACAACAAGTACGGTATGGGTACTGCTGCCTCGCGGTCGTCGGCTATGACTGAGTACTACAAGAGAGGACAGTATATTCCTGGTCTGAAGATCAACGGTATGGACATTCTGGCCTGCTATCAGGGCTCCAAGTTTGCCAAGGACTGGTGTCTGTCTGGCAAGGGTCCTTTGGTTCTGGAGTACGAGACATACAGATACGGTGGCCACTCCATGTCTGATCCTGGTACTACCTACCGAACCCGAGCTGAGATCCAGCACATGCGGTCGCGCAATGACCCGATTGCCGGTCTGAAGCACAAGCTGCTTGAGCTGGAAGTTGCCACTGAGGAGGAGATCTCCAAGATTGAGAAGGATGCCAGAGCCCATGTTGACAAGGAGAGCAAGCTGGCGCAGGCCATGCCTCCTCCTGAAGCCAAGATGGATATTCTGTTTGAAGATGTCTATGTGCCGGGCTCTGAGATTCCTGTTCTTAGAGGAAGAATCTCTGACGACTCGTGGTACTTTTTCAAATAAGTGTGTAGAGCTGGTTGGACACTGGGCACTAGTGTTCAGGCGATGGGCAGGCAATGAGCAGATAGCTGCTGTTTGCAAAATGTGCTAGTTGGCTCTACTGCTTGACTTGTGTGGCCGCAGAGTACTAGTTTGCATACTTATAGTTCAATAGTCACGACAGTTGTTATCCTTCGGAGCGAGTCTCTGAACAAAAGAATGATAGGATATTATGCTGCTGCTGTAGGGTGCATAACTGAGGTTGAGGTGACATGCAAGTGGACTTATAACTGGGGATTGTCTCTTGATTTTCTCCATATTTCTTTGTTACTTGCGATATCTCGGCCCCTTCCGACCCTCGGGTCTCACTCCATTAGGGATCTGTCACGTGATAGAAGGAAACGGGGTCATTCAAACCCCATGCCCACACCGCTTCAATGGGCAGCAAGGACACTCTAATTGTGTTATATTTGGCGACGAAAAGCCTCCTTACTCAATGAACCTCGTAGTTTTCTTGCCTCCCCCCATTTTGACTGACATATATTGCATGAAACATGTACCTGAACATGGGGTCTCCTCTCCATTCATATAGCCTAAACGCTGCTATCAGGCTACATCTCCTGTGACCTGCCAAATTCCTTTGAGGACACTCTTTTCAGCAAAGCGACGCCTTCCATCACTATATCACTCTAAGAGTGATTATGGTATCTCCAACTACACAACACTTCATCTTTTTAACCAATTTCCACTCCCTCTGGAGCCGACAAACCGGTAAGAAGAAATGGGCCTCTCATGCACCTTGACGCACATGTGACGCATCTACCCAATTAAAGTTCCTCGGATAAACTGATTGCGAGATGTCCCGCACAGTGCGGAGCTCAACAAACTAATATCCGGCAAACCACCGCGGGGCAGCAGACAAAGTTCACTGCAAAATCTGGCAAGGAAATCGCTTGTTTCCTCATACTGTAGTCCAGCTTCAGCCGCAGGAGAAGCTCGTGGGTGGGGCAATTTATACATACTGTGAGAACACCTGAGCTATCATTTGAGTCTCCCCTACTGCCCTACAATCTCTTCTAATCTCCAGACTTTCAAGCGTGTTTTCGGCAGATTTCGGACAAATCCCCCACTCTTTATGCCACATAATTCCCACCTTTCGTCACCCGATCTGCCTCACAATCGTTTCGGTGCCTGGCAAAAATGCGAAAAGTAGGTGGACGCTCCAGAACTCTAAAAAGTTTTGACAAGGCCTGTACGGAAGAGGAGGAGAAGTATGGCAGAGCAGTGCAGAATATTGAGGCAACTGTGGGCCTTGGGGGCCAAGGGCTTTGGCTGAGGATTGACAGAGCCCAATTGAGCTTAAAGAGGGGGTTTCAGTAAAAAAGAATGGTGTCTAATGTGTGTAAGAAGTGGCTTAGCATGTGGATAGTGCAAGCTGCTCTCAGATAAAGGAGATAAAGCAGAGTTACGTATGCTGCACCATCTGACGTGTTCTCCTGCATAAGTTCTGCATAAGTACTGCATATTCCTGTGTGCCTTGTTTACTGAAAACACATGTAGCCGTTGTGTTCTGGTCGGCCGGGAAGATATGAGAAGGCACTACAACAGACTGTGTGGGAAAAATGAGTATGGCGATGGATTGTTGTGTTAGTTCGGCTTTTGAGGATTAGTATGGAGGTGCAATTGAGTTCGCGATGAGGTGTACACCACTCTGAACTGCGTTCAAAATCAATGCTTGACACTTCTGAACAACTTGTGAATGTACCAGATGGCAGGCAGAGGCTCTTTGTCAGCTACTAAACTTCACTTGTTCTGCCTCTTTAGTCCAACGACATTATACATCATCACTAAGCCTCGATATAACACTGGGTTGAAACCCTCAACCTTTTCTCTTCCGTTTTCCTCATCCCAGAGCCCAGTCCACTTACCCCTCCCACTCCCCTGTAGTTCCTTGTCACCCCACCTTCATACCTTGAAATTGAACACAATTTGTCAACTGAAATCATCAATCACCTTACAACTCTCACAAACAATTTATCGAATTTCACGTCTTCAACTCATCAACTTATCAGCTCACCTCCTTATCAACTCATGCACCTCCCATCACTTCCTGCACATTCCTGCACAGACATGCACAATGCTGCACCATGCTGCCAGCCTGCTAAACCTTCTCCTCGGTACACGCTGCAAATCCCCGTTCACCTACGTACATCTCAACTCTTTGCTGGTCAATTGATATCCTCGGTGGGGCAAATAAAGCTTTTCTTCTTCTTAATTGCAGCTCTGGCAGCTTCTTGAGAAGAAAAGAGCGTATAAAGAGATAGACATTGCCATCAAGTTACTGTAGCGTTTTTGGATCGACTTTTGCTGGCGAACCGAACCGTAAGAACAGTTCACTCAAGTACCAGATAGCAATTCAATTTAGCCGGCAAGACTTTGCAAAGGCAGAACAATTGGCGAAAGTTGTTGATTATTGTGCCAGCTAGATAGCAGGAAGTGAAGAAAAGATCTCAAAATGGCTTATATTTCCTCCAAGCTGCAGTGGCTGACATCCCTGGATGTCTCGTCTACCCCCGGCAAGAACTACAGAAGAACTTCCATCATTGGAACCATTGGTATGTGGAGAATGAGAGGGATTATTTGAGAAGTGAGGAGTTTGAGGAGGCAGAATAGAAATTGGCAATGAGATGGTTAGATGCTGTTTCCATTTACTTGAAACTTCTAAAGGGCTTTGATAGCCCTAATGGAACCCCATGTTCAATCATACTAACGGTTCATGCTGATAGGCCCCAAGACCAACAATGTCGACGTTTTGGTCAATCTTAGAAAAGGTAAGTGCTGCATTATTTGATGGTTATTAGAGGGTACTTTGACTGCTGGAAACGGGTACGGGTCAGAGATTTCTCGAGCTGTAGCTTTGCTGAGGAGAGCCTGAGAGGTCAATAGTGGAGGTCAGTGGTCTCAGCAACTCAGGGATAGCTATGAGACAATCTTGCGTACTTCAGAAAGCTTTTGGCGCCTTTTGTTCTTCGCTCAATGCAGTTCTCCAGTCAGTTCGGAGCTTTGTTGCTGGTGTGCCGGCAGCGCTGATGTGTTGTTCAGAACATGGTGTGCAGAACAGAATTAGTACCACTTCTTGAACGTTTGAGGGTCTATTTTTTCTGCAGTTGGAGCGCTTGGCGGACTTAAACCTTTCATTGGTTCTTCTTTTCCGGCAATTCGGCCGAAGCCGGCTGGTCCGTCGGCTCATCCGAGCCACACTTTCTTTCTGCCCGACCGAGACGAGACCCGAAGTTCAACCAGAATAGCTGTGCAGATGAGTGCATTGAGCTTGCAGCCGGTCTGCGCCGCTTGACGCCCGATGTCTGCACGTGAGCATATAACTGCATATATACGCATCACACCTGCATGAGCCGAAGGACTGCGGAAAAGCCGAGCCGAGCCGAGCCGCATTATCTCCAGTCCACCCCTTTTGCTGCCCTCCGAACACCCAATCAAAGCCATTCATCAAAGCCATTTATCCCTCTACTAACACCCCCTCTAGCCGGTCTCAACATTGTCCGCATGAACTTCTCCCACGGCTCCTACGAGTACCACCAGTCCGTCATTGACAATGCCCGCAAGTCGGAGGAAATCTTCCACGGCCGTCCGCTCGCCATTGCCCTCGACACCAAGGGACCCGAGATCCGAACCGGAACTACCCTGGACGACAAGGAGTACCCCATCCCGCCTAACCACGAGATGATCTTCACCACTGATGACGCATACTCCAAGAAAAGCACGGACGAAATCATGTACATTGACTACAAGAACATCACCAAGGTGATTGAGAAGGGCCGCATCATCTACGTTGACGACGGCGTGCTCTCCTTTGAAGTGCTGGAGATTGTGGACGACTCCACTCTCAAGGTGAAGTCTCTGAATGCAGGCAAAATCTGCTCCCACAAGGGAGTCAACCTGCCCAATACGGACGTAGACCTGCCGGCTCTTTCCGAAAAGGACAAAGCCGATCTGCGGTTCGGAGTTAAGAACGACGTGAATATGATTTTTGCCTCTTTCATCCGCTCCGGCGACGATATCCGCGAGATCCGCCAGGTGCTGGGCGAGGAAGGCAAGGAGATTCAAATCATTGCCAAAATCGAGTCCCGCCAGGGTGTCAACAACTTCGACGAGATTCTCCGCGAAACCGACGGCGTGATGGTGGCCCGGGGTGACTTGGGAATTGAAATCCCGGCCTCGGAGGTTTTGGTTGTACAGAAGCAGCTGATTGCCAAATGCAACTTGGCCGGCAAGCCTGTCATCTGTGCCACCCAAATGCTGGAGTCCATGACATACAACCCGCGGCCGACTCGGGCCGAGGTGTCGGATGTCGGCAATGCCGTCCTGGACGGTGCCGATGCCGTCATGCTGTCCGGAGAGACCGCCAAGGGCAACTACCCTATTGAGGCTGTTTCTATGATGCACAACACGTGTCTGATTGCCGAGAAGGCTGTTGCCTACGGCCCCGCGTACCAGGAAATCAAGGCGCTTACCCCGCGCCCGACGGAGACAGTGGAGACGATTGCTATGGCGGGTGTGTCCGCTTCGTTTGAGCAGGCCGCCAAGGCTATTATTGTGCTTTCCACTTCTGGCACGACTGCCCGGCTGTGTTCCAAGTACCGCCCGGAGTGTCCTATTATTATGATCACGCGGAACCCGCGGGCGGCTCGGTACTCGCATTTGTACCGCGGCGTGTATCCGTTTGTGTATCCCGAGCCGTCAGTGGAGGGAGCCGCGTGGCAGCAGGATGTGGAGCAGCGGCTCAAGTGGGGAATGGACGAGGCGGTTGAGCTCGGCATTCTCAAGAAGGGCGATGTGGTGATTGCCATTCAGGGATGGACTAAGGGGCTGGGCCACACCAATACGCTCAGAGTTTTGGAGGCTTTCTGAGGGGGGAGAAGTGAGGGAGTGTTTGACTTTGACAGATTGGAGGAGATTGGTGATTTATAAGATAAAGTATAGGATGAATACACTGTGTGTTTGAGAATGGAGGGAGGAGGGAGGAAGTAGGGAGGAAGGAGGGAGGGAAGGAATGTAGGATATTATATTGACATTTGATAAGAAGTGGGCTATACCTTATTAAGGGGGCCTGATGTCAAGAGGTGAGTTTTGCTGCTGAGGATGTATTGGAGGAAAAGTCAAATATTGAGTCGGGGTTTTTGAGGGATGAGAGTCGAGGACTCTGGTTTGAGGTCAATAGGTTTATCCGGATAGTTAGGGCGCCAACTAACTACAGTCATGGATTTATAGCGAATGTAGTCAATTGAGTTGTATGATGAAGTGATAGATAATTGAACCCTCTGTAGACAACTGATTGCATAGGTTGTGTTGTGTTACACAGCAGAACACAACTTGTCTTTTTGAATCTGCTTATGTGAAGGCTTGAGATAGAGGCTCTCAAGGGTTAGGAGATTCCTAATCAAATTTTACCCAAAAATGATGTGCGCTGATCTCAGTTGTTGTTCTGTCTCATGTGGATTTCGTTCCTTTCGACAGCCAAAGAAGAAGCTGAGAACTGCAGTGAATACCAAATCAAAAAGAGATGCTGACTTGCAAGGATATTCTGAGCATCAAAACATCAACAAACTGGCATCTATAATCAATAATCTCGCGTTCTCACACCTGTGAAGTATTGATACTTCCAGACAATGTGAGCACATATCAACTTGGTCCTATTATTTGACGTTAATAGGCTCCTCTTCCATTATGTTGATGTTACGAACATCACTGCAGTGGGATTGTTTTTATGATACACAGCAATATCACCAACAAATCTGTCGTATCCTTCAACGTGTGTCTTCCTGAAAAAGAACCTGATGGTATCTTGAATAATCACACCAACAAAGGTATCGATACAATGCGTGTATATTCGGTCAGCATACATACAGTCTAGTTCACCATAGGTAGGAGGTGGGAGGTAGGTACATATCAACTCTCAATTTATTCACTCAAATCATCAGTGACTATGGTTATTCCAGAAAAGTTGGGTCTTTATACAGCTGCTAGATTTGGAGAACAGCAAGCAAGAGGAGAAGAAAGAAGGAATTGAAAGCCATTAAAGGAAAGCAAGGAGAGTTGCTAAGTAAGGAGAGGCTTGTCAGATGTCAAAATGCTGTTTGGCGTGTAGAGAGAAATGCTGGTCTCTGTTGATAAGTTTTTGGGAGAAACCCTTGGGAACATCCCGGAGGCATTTGAGAGGCATCCGAAGGTGCGTGAGAGTAACAGTGGTAATCACATCAAAGGACTTTTTATCACAATTGTCAGAGAGCCCTTTGGAGAACGAATCATGGAAGAACCCTCTTGATGCTTTCTGAGGACACTGAGACAGCTTGAAGATGCCTGTAGAGAAGAATGTTTGAAGTCTCTAATATTCTCACATCCCGGTTATGGAAACTGTCAGAGATTTTCTCCCAGAAGGCTGCAAAGCATTAGAAATTGCCCAAGAGATATGGCAGGATCCACTACTTACAGGAGCGTCTCAGCCTATTTGACGGCTTGAGTATGTGAAGAGTCCGCAACATGTATGCTTAACAGAGACAATGAGTGCTGCAGAGATTGTAAATTAGATATCTCTGACTAACATGAGACCTCTTATTATTAAGCCACATCACACTTGATATGATTATTCAAACTAGTTTTTATATCTTTCTCGTTCCTTTTCACTCTTGCAGTATGGTGATGCTGCCAGAGTTACTGACAGCTTATGGTGTTCCACAACAACGCAAGACAGCATCAATAAAACATGACGACTTTGATA
>JAKTWI010000499.1:0-17321 GCA_030561065.1 Sporopachydermia cereana | reverse complement strand
CCCTCCTACCCCTCCTACCCCTCCTACCCCTCTAGTCTACCCCGCCAAAGCTTCCAACCCCCCTCCAACCCTTCTATTCCCCATTCTCTAGTCGCTCATCTCCCTCTCCGTGTCACACTTTACATCCATTTCAGCCCATATCACCCATTTCATTCAACTCATACCTCCATAACTACTCTCAATAAAAATGCCTTTCACTCCGTTGTCTGAATCCTCTTCCCCGTCACCTCAAATGTATTCCCCTAATCATCTTAAACGTAAGTCCGCTTAGATATCCCAACTGCATATCCCTTCCAGTATCTCAAATGTATTGTTTACTCAATTGCATATCCCCCTCTGTTGTCTCAAATGACTATTTCTCTCAAGTACCTCAAATGTATCCCTCTCAATTGGTTCCCTCTATAATTCCTCTTTCTATGTCTACCATATCTCTCAATTCTCCTAATTCTTCTAAATCTCCCAATCCTCCCCATTCCTTCGATTCTCCCATTTCTCCCAATTCTCCCAATTCCCCCAACTCTCCCAATTACCGTATCTCTCCCTTCCCTCCCTACGACGCCTCCAGCTCGTCATTTGTCACCACCGAGTTGCGCTTACTGTCAAACGAGTACCTCTTCAGTGCCGACCGGATCTGCTCCATCAGCAGCTTGTCCTTCGCCTCCTCGTCCTCCTCCACACTCACGTGCGACCGGTTTGTCGTCGTGCGGCTTAGCTCGGCAGACTCCCCCGCCCCCGCACTGTGCAAACTAACTACCGACTTGCTGCTCCGCTTCCGCGCCAGCTTCAGCGCATTGTACGGTTTCGGCTTGTATGCCAAAATGTCGTCAAAATACAAATTGGCCGCCGACAGCGGCGACTTGAGCGACCCGCTCGGCGCCTCCATCGTCAGACCCGTGTCGTGGATCAGTTTAGCCGCCAGTGCCGTCCAACCGCACTGGTGCGACGTGCCGATGCCTTCGCCGGAATCTCCGTGGAAATACTCCGGAAACCACACGTGACTGCGGAAGTGCTCGTTGAAGTCGAGCAGATCCCGCCCGCCGTTGATGGGCCGCCGGCCGGCTTCGTTGACGGTGAAAAGACGGATGAGCCGGTGCTGCAGCTCTTCCGCCACTTCCGCCAGGTTCATTTGATTTCCCGAGCCGATGGGACACTCAATGCGGAAGTTGTCCCCATAGTATAAATACAGCCTCTGCAGAGACTCAATCAGCAGGAAGTTCACCGGCATCCAAATCGGGCCCCGCCAGTTGGAGTTGCCGCCGAAAAGCGGAGAGTCCGAGGCGCCAGGGACATACGAAACGGAGTAGTCCTGTCCATTCACATGCATGCTGTACGGATGCTCCTTGTGGTATTTGGACAGCGAGCGGATGCCGTATGCGGACAGAAACTCCTTTTCGTCCAGCATCCGGTTCAGCACGTGCCGCAGCTTCTCCTCGTCCACTAGCGACAGCAGCAGCCGATCGCCCACCCCGCGCTTCCGCATGCTGGCAACATTCCGGTGCGCCACCTCGGCTTTGTGCTCAATGTACCAGTCCAGCTTCCGCTTGAAGTTCGGGAACCGGGACAGAAACTCCGGCTCCAGCGTCAGTGAGGCGTACAACGGGATCAGCCCCACCAGCGACCGGATCGGCAGCTGCACGTTCGGCCCGCCCCAGTTGATGGCGTCGTAGAAAAACTTGTCCTGCTCGTTCCACAGCGACCGCTGCTCCTTCTCGGCTGTGTACTTCATAGCGTCGGAGATGACAAGGAAATGCTCATAGAAAGTGAGGGCAATGTTCTCGTAGACGGATCGGTTTTTAGCCAGCTCCAACGCAATATTAAGCATTTGGAGAGCATAGAAAGCCATCCATCCTGTCGCGTCGGCCTGTTCCAGCGTGCCGCCCGTCGGCAGGGCTTCGGAACGGTTGAAAATGCCGATATTGTCGAGGCCGAGGAAGCCGCCTTCAAACAGGCCGTTGCCGTCTCCGTCTTTGCGGTTCACCCACCACGTGAAGTTGAGCAGCAGTTTGTGGAACACGCTTTCCAGAAAGTCGAAATCCTCTACGCCGTACATTTTACGTTCAATCTTAAACGTGCGGAACGCGGCCCACGCATGCACGGGCGGGTTGACGTCGGAGAAGTTCCATTCGTACGCCGGCAGCTGCCCGTTGGGGTGCATGTACCATTCCCGAGTCAGCACGTCCAGCTGGTTTTTGGAAAACTCCGGGTCAATCATCGCCAGCGGGATGCAGTGGAACGCCGTGTCCCAGGCACAGAAAAAGGGGTACTCCCATTTGTCGGGCATCGACAAGATGTCGTTGATGTACAGGTGTTTCCAGTTCTGGTTGCGCACGTGCTTGCGGGACTCTGGCGGCGGCGGGTTGGCCGGGTCGCCATTGTACCACTCGTCGAATACAAACTCGTAGTACTGTTTGCTCCATAAAAGCCCAGCAAACGCCTGCCGCTGGATGGATCGGAGCTCTTCCGAAATAGGAAAGGGGGAGATTTTCCAGTAGAAATCGTCGGCTTCGGACTCCCGCTGGTCGATAATGTAGTCAAACTCCTCTTCGTCAATCACCTCGGGAGCGGAAAGATCGTTGGTGTATTTGAACCGCACAGTGACATAGTCGCCGGGAGGAATGCCGCCATCGGCATCAAAGGCATACCACGCGCAGGATTTGGTGCCTGTTTTGTTAGGGTTGACGGCAGTTTGGATGTCGTCAACGATGTAGTCGTGGAACGCGTCTTTCACGTAGGGGCTTTTGTTTTCTGTGCCCCATAGTTTTTTGAAGTTTGTTTCGTTGTTTGTAAACAGCAGTTGTGGTGCAACGTCGGCTTCCGTGTCGTCTTTTTCGTAGCCCGGCGAGGGGGCAAAAGTGGCAATGCGGGTGCCGTATTTGGAGTGGTTGGTGAGCAGGCGGGAGTCGTCGATTGCCGAGATGGAGGGCACGTCGGGCGGGGTAGAGGGAGGGGGAGGGGGAGGGGGAGGGGTGGAGGCAGGTGGGGGCGGGGTAAGCTGGGTAGCTTCTTCCCTTTTTGCGGTATTTCTTTCTCCCGTCTCGGCTTCTCTCCCCTTTTCGGCTTCCTCCCCCTTTTCGGCTTCCTTCCCCTCCGGGTCTCCCTTCCAGCTCCACGTGTTGCGGAACCACAAATGCGGCACAATATGCAGCGGCGCCGGCTCGTCGCCCCGATTGTACGCCGTGACCCGAAAATACAACTCCTCCTCATTGTCCCTATCCTTGGCCATCTCAATGTATATATCAAAATACCGATTGTCGGCAAACGCATCCGTATCGTACACCTCAAACTCGTCTTCGGTACGGTTCCGCTTGCCGTTTTCCTCCAGCAGCTGTTCATACGGGAACCGTCGCTGCGGATAGCGGTAGAGATACTTCATGTACGTATGGCATGGCGTGTTGTCCAAGTGGTAGTAAACTTCTTTTACATCTTCTCCGTGGTTGCCCTCGTGGGAGGTGAGGCCAAAGAGCCGTTCTTTGAGGAAATCGTCTTTTTCGTTCCAGAAGGCAAATGAGATGCACGTGAAGAGGTTGCGGTCGCCGACGCCGGCGATTCCGTCTTCGCCCCAGCGGTAGGCGCGCGAGCGGGCGTGGGAGTGCGGGAAGTCGCTCCATGCGTCTCCGTTGGGACTGAGGGGAGGTTAGTGAGGGGGAGGTGAGGGGTAAAGAGGGGGAGGGGTAACGAGGGGGAGGGGTAACGAGGGGGAGGGGTAACGAGGGGGAGGGGTAGGTGGGTAGGTGGAGAAGGGAAGAGGATGGAAAGTGCGTAAGTTATTCCGCTTGGGGCTCCTCTCACTCCACCTCAATCAAACACCTCATCCATTCCACTTCTCAATTGTGACAGAGCAACATACGAATAATCCTCTCGAACAGTGGCCTAACAAAAAAAGTATGTTAGTAATTGAACAAACGAAAGCTGGTGATTCTCTTGAACATTGAGGCTTTTCGGCGCATGGAAAGTTGGCAATAAACAGCAACCGCGTCTGGTAGCTTCGCGTCTCAGGTATCATGGCGGGTAGCAAAAGGAGTGTTCACCCAGAAAGAGCTGAAGAAAATGGGAGGTATTTCCTCACTAACAAATCATCTGAGTCGGCTATTTCAGAGGAGAGAAAGGAGTGAGCGCAAGGAGACTTTTCAGACAGGATACGATTTCATAGCCATAGCCAGGAGACTCCACTTGCCTGAGAAGAACGACCGCATTTCTGTCCATTCTATGCCCATAAGACATATCCCCACTCTCAGTTTGGAAACAACCAAACATCAGCAAGTGGCTCTGCTTGAGATCTGTTTCTCCAACAGGCTGGGATATGCCCTGAACAACTCTCAACAGCAGCCCCCAATCTTCTCATTTCCAATCTCAATCATCTCTATCCTCTCATCTTCCAACGCTCATTCTGACTGCTCCTCTCATTTGCTCGTCAAGCCATCCCCTGACTATTTCACTGATTCTATCATTCCCCCTTCCATAGCAGTTGCCAACCCATTCAGTTACGTCCTTTGGTAGCTTCTCTTTCAACCGCTTTTCCTTTCAATCGCTTCTCATCCAAAGGCCTCCTTCTCCATCAAATCACCATCAAATAACACCCAACATACCCATTGCCGCTCACTGACATACGGCCCCCAGCGCTTCCAGTACTAAAGGTAAACAAACGTTAGTATTTGCTTTTGGGACATAAACACGCCCAAGCTCATACAGATGCCACATCACAGGGATCATCATAACAGCAGATATTAACACATATCAATAGCGTAAACATTATCAACAAATATCAATGCCTTCTCAATTTCAACTGCCTTACATACCTTCGTCTTCGTGCGGTCTTCATAGAGCCGCTTTTCCTCGGCTGTCATAGCCAAATTGTCTTCGGCCATAGTGAGTGGGGATAAGAAGAGTGGGGAGTCAGTTGAACAATCACAAGTCTCAGTAGCAGCTTTCCTCAACAGAATACAGCAAAAGCAGTTTTTCTCCCTGATCTCTCCTGTCCTTCAAGTTCACTCAGAAAACAGCCAAATGACTCAATGGTGGCGCGACTAAAGATAAGGCGGGAGTTCAGTTAAGCCCCGTATGTGTCCGTTCCCGCAACACAATGCAGCCTTACAAAAAGCTTTAGTTACTTTCCAGATTATGGGCTGATTGTTTTGATATATTAGTGACCGATCAAAGAATAGAAAGGACTGACAGTTGGGAATGAAAGTCGGAATGTCAAGCGGATTTGGGGACGGCTTTGCTGCTGATAATTTAAAGTTTGGAGGGCGGAAGGGAGATTATGCAGCCAATGCATGTGATGCGTTGGGATGCATGGGAGACATCTCTGATAGTGTCATCATTGGTGAGGCCGAAGGGGTAAGAAGAGACACGGGTGAAGAGGAGACATGAAGGACTTGAAGGAGGAGCTGTGAAGAGATTTCGGGCTTTTATATTGGATTTGCCAACACAAAAAATTTACTGCGTGGCTCTAGGAAAAAATGATTTGTTAGTTGAGGAGATAAAAAAGCGGACCGGGAAAGGGTGTTTTCCTATTACGTGATTGGAAATTACCTGGCCTCACTGAAGGTTCGGCAGGACGTCATAGCAATGGAGATTACAAGGCACAGTTCCGAGCTGCCAGAGAGAGTTGCGGCGGCAATGGGAAGAGAGATGCTCAGTTAGGTAGATTTATTAGTTTGTTAAATATTCATAGGACAATAGTCTTTTGAAAAGGAAGCATTGGTTGACGCTCAGAATCCCTTTTTCGATTGCCGTATTAGCAAGGTTTAAGTTTCCTGCAGGCACTCCAGAGCGTGGATTACCAGCAAACCTTATCTAGCCAGTGTCAAATTCCAGCTTCATCATAATAGATGTTCATTCAATATACATTGTGTATACAACACTTAGTAGCTACTCTAATATATACCAGATAGCCAAGCACTCAACAATAAGACAAAGGAAATCATTCAACAGCAGTAAAGTGCCTTTTACTTGTAGCGGTGGACATTCACTGAGTAGACAATGAACTTTCCCTTGCATGGTTGATGCATTAGCATGCATGAATCTCAAAGGCCGGAACCCGATCTCCTACGATGATAACTGCAAATATTCTTTCAATACAGACAGAATAATGGAACTACTAAGAGTGAGTAGAGACCAGAATTTTTTATCAACTACTGTGGTGACTCTGAAAAATTCAGTGGCGTTTCAAGGCAGCCCAAGTGCCAGCCGCCGAAGTGGTAGTATGAGAAGTCGAGACGAAGGAATCCTCAAACCAAAGAAACTATCCAATAACCAACGGACTTGGGAAAATGATATGAGAATCAAAGTAGGATCATGTGTGCACTACAGTTTAGACCAGGAATAGCCATGTGATGATTGCAGACTCACTCACAG
Organism: Sporopachydermia cereana; assembly: GCA_030561065.1. Taxonomy (NCBI): domain Eukaryota; kingdom Fungi; phylum Ascomycota; class Sporopachydermiomycetes; order Sporopachydermiales; family Sporopachydermiaceae; genus Sporopachydermia; species Sporopachydermia cereana. Next base: position 10,964 of record JAKTWI010000499.1, on the reverse strand, counting down.
AACCGAATTCTTAATGACTGTGTAGCATTCAATGTTCGAAGCTGTATCTCCCATTTCGCATCATTCCTCGACTGCCGAATCCCTTAGTTGAACTTTCCACACTTGATTACCGTATATTGACAGGTTGCATTACACCAGTAGTAGGAACTGTGCCATAGCGTCTATACTGTGCTGCCAATTCCTCCTTTCCATCACGTCCTTCAATTGGATACTTCATTGAGTAGGATCCTCATTGAGTAGGAAGTATCCCCTCCAGTATCTCCCCAAGTGGTATAAACCTCCCCTAAAAAATATCCTTCTCCATCTCCAAACAAAAAGCAGAAACTTTCTCCATCAGCACAACCGGTCTTCGGCTATTTTTTCGCCTTTTTCGGCTTTTTCGCTGCCCCGGCCGCAGCCTTCCGCTTGGCTCCGCCCTTAACCGCCCCGCCTTTAATCTGCTTGATAAACTTGTTCTTCGAAATATCCTCCTCCTCTTCCTCCTCATTCTTCTCCTCTGTTGCCTCGTCATCGTCAGCCTCAAACGCATCGTCCAAATCCGGCATCTCCTTCTTCCGCTTGCCCAAAGACGTCCCAACACTGGTACCCGGCTTGAGAATAGCCATGGGATGAGAGCCGGCATTATACTTGCGGGTGAAGGCAGACTTCACCTGCGTGCTGATCCGCTTCATAATCATCTCCCCCTTATTGTCGTCGCCTACACCAAAATCTATTATCGTGTCCCAGTCCTCCTTAGTCAGATAATAGTAGTCCATCTCTTTGATCACCTCATCAATCCCCTCCAGGCCTTTTTCCAAAACAGACTTGGAAAGCGTTTTCGCCCACAGCGGAATGTACGACAGCCGCACCTCCTCTTTGCTCCCAGACACTCTGAGCCGCGCATGGTACTGTATCTCCTGCAGCAGCCGCATGTACTTGCCCTGCTTGGAGTTCTGGCCCAGAAAGGCAGTGAAGTTGTACCGCCGAGTGCCGTTGCCAGCCATGAAATAACTCGGCCGGATGGTAGACATCACGGCATGGAACGGCATCAGACTCCACTGCTGGTCCGAACTGTGTATTTTCCGGTCCACCAGATCCCCGTCCGAAATGGACTCGGCAGCCTGGGCCGCCAGCTCCAAATGCTGCAGTTCGTTTTCACGTGCTGTGCGGCCATTGAGGAACCGCGGCTTAGTGCTCAAATAGTTTTCCTGAATCATCAGCGGCACAAACGAGAAATCGTGGAAATACAGCTCGATTTTACTATTGAGTGACTCGGCGCCAGGACCTTCCCGCCACAAAGCACCCGATAATAACCGAGCATTGATATCAAACGGCTTCAGCACAATATGCTTTTCCCACGACTTGGCAATCTGCCTGCTGTTGTCGTGGCCTATGCGTTTCTCAGTGCTGGAAACAGTAGACAGCAGGTTGATGATCTGCCGAATGTCCCCCCCTGTAGACGCCACAAGGGTGTCAATCACCGAGGGGTCAATTTTAAACTTCTCCTTAAACGCGATCGACATAATACGCGTCTTGATCGCGTTTGCGTCCGGCCGCCGGAACGGCAGGTCCAGCGTCACCCGGTCGAACGGGCGCATCTTCGGCAGCGACTTGTCGTTGCATATGAGAATCAGCGGCACGTTTGTCGTGCGGCAGAACTGCGCCATCTGCCCCACGCCGCCGTAGTCTCCAGCCGACATGCCGTCTACCTCGTCCATAATAACGCAGAATTTGTTCTTATTAGCCGACGGTTTGGCCTTTTCCGAGAAAAACCCCACCAGCGACGTGTTGTTCAGCACGCCTTTCACCTTTTCGTTCAGCAGCGATTTGCTCCGCACGTCCGACGCGTTGTTTTCCAGCACGTCGTAGCCCAGCTCCCGGGCCACGATATGCGCGGCAGTGGTTTTGCCGATGCCCGGCGGGCCGGAGATCAGCACGGCCCGGAATATACCCGTTCCGTCTCTTCCGGGGGATTTGAACCCCTTGGCGTGGTTCTCGGGCCAGTTTTTCAGCCAATTGTACAGTTTGGTCACCTGACCTTTGTTGCCGCAAATGTCCTCCATGCGTTTCGGGGCGTATTTCACCGTCCAGAGCTGTTCCGAAGCTGCGCGCGGCTGTGAGGCGGGGGCGGGGGCCGAGGCGGAAGCTGCCTGTTTGCCGTCCCGGATGCTGTTCCGTTTGGCCGCCGCCTCGGCTTCCGCTTTCCGCTGCTCTTCTTCCGCCTGTTCCTGTTTGATCATTTCTTCCGCCATCCGGCGAGCCGTCTCCTCCTCGGCTTTTTTCTTCTCCAGAGACTGCAGGGCGGCCTGGCCCGAGCCGCCGTCGGCGGGCATTTTCTCCAGCAGCTGCAAAAAGCCGTCTTCGGTAATGGCTTTAATGCCGAGCTTTTTAATCATTTCTACCTTCTTCGGCCCGGCATCGGCTCCCAGTACTACAACGGTGGTGTTGCGGGAGATGGATTTAGTCACTTTGGCGCCGTATCTTTTGGCCAGAGACTCGGCATCCTCTCTTTGTAAAGAGTCTAAAACGCCGGTGAAGACGATTGTGAACCCTGCCAGGCAGTTTTCGGCAGCCACGGGGATGTTTTTCGGAGCCGAGGGTGCCGTCGGAGCCGAGGCCTGGCGGGCTTTGAAGTCTTTGTATGAGAAACTTGCCGTTTCCGAGGAGTCGGGCAGTTCGGCGTCGGGGATGGTTTGCAAAACCGCTTGAGCCGTTGAGGCTCCGTCGGAGAGTTTTGCCGCTTTGGGCTGTTTGACGGGTGTTGCTGTGGTTTTCGCTTTTGCGGTAGCAGCGGCAGTTTTTGCCTTTACCGGCGACGGCGTCTTTGCGGCAGGGGTTTCCGGTTTAGTTCCCCTTTCCTTAGCCAGCTGTTGACGGGTAGGAGGTTTGGCGGGAGAGATGGAGTTTTTGGCACCCGCAGGTTGAGACGAATGGGCCTCAAGTATTTCGAAATCCTCGTCGTCGAGATCGTCCAACAGTTTATCGTCTTCTTCCTCTTCGCCGTTGGAATTGGCTTCGAAGTCGGCGTCTTTGTCATCATCGTCGAAATCCTCAAAATCGTCCTCGCTGTCGTCGTAGACGTATTTGGATTTTTTCTTTGGAGAGGCCTTTTTAGGAGCTGGTTTTTTAGGGGATGCCTTTTTGGGCGATTCGTTCCTGGCGGAGGTTCTTTTGGAGGGTGTTGACTCATTTGGGGCACTGGAGAAGGTAAGGGAGGATTGTTAGTATGAGGTGGATGAAAAGGTGGTAAGGGTAGGAGGAAGGTGTTGATACTTGTTGTTTTGTGAGAGTTGAGAGTTCAGCATAACTCGTTAGAAATGCTGTCAACTATTGAAGCAGGAAGAACACCTTGTAGCTTCTAAACCAGCTCTATCGTAAAACTATCAACAAACCCCTCTCAACATCCCTCTTCTCCTCAATAATCATTCTCTTATCACTTACTCTACCATCTGCACGTCATCGTCTTCGCTCTCGTCGACTATTTCGCAATTTCCTTGTCAGTCAAATCGGAGCTCGCTAATATCTGGCTCTCCTTTGCAGAGTCATTTTTCCATGCCATATTCCTCCCTTCTCTCTTTCCATCTTCATACCTATCACTCTACTCCTTTTGGGCTTTGCCGCTGGTTTTCCAGAAGAAGCAGCCGGTTTCATGTCGGCCTGAATATCTTGTTAGTAATTGAGTTAAGCCAAAGTTATCTCTTCTCCAACTTTCCAACTCTCTCTCAACTCCCCTCACTTCCTCTTCTTCCAGATACTTACAGAACCGGCTTTGTTCGTTTTAGCCCCAGGTTTGGAGCCCTGGCTGGACTTGAAGAAGCTCGTGATATCCATGGCGGACTGCGAGCGGGGGAGATGAAAGACAAGCCCTTGGTGCCAGTTTGTGCACACAGTCTCTGCTAACAAATCCGTCTCTTTATTGACGATGGCTGATCAGCGATTTCAGCATATAATGGAAAGTGTCAAAGCAAGAAATGTAAGCCGGTGATCAAATGACGGAACGCGCTCAATTGCGAACTGGCTGTTGCCTAAGACGCGTACCCTGTTTTGGGACAGATCAAGTGGGACAGATCACGTGAAGAGGAATTCCCGTAAAGGGACTACCCGGCCAAAACGGGAAATGCAGAACTTGAGGTCTCGCTTCAGATTTTATGCGCTAATATGCATAAATCTGCACATCCACAGGGACCTGCGTCGACTGGCTATGGAGAGTTTACTTGAAAGTATGCCTCAATAAAATGTTTATGTTGAGGAGAAGATCACCGATGTAATGTGACATAGAGAGGAGTGTGCAGAGAAAAAGACCTCAGGGAATGTCCTTCGGAACTTGTAGGCCCATACAGGTGTTGATTGCTGCAGCTGCTGCCCTGGAACTGTACGTGTGGAGAGCTACAAGTGTCCTTCCCGCTTTCGAGATCAAACGACAAGTCGGTCATTATCATTGTGGCCGATAGGTCTGTGATTGTTTTACAGGTCTGACTGGTAGAAAGGAGAGAGGTTACAAGAGGTTTGGATTGGTGATCCTATTTGTGAAAAGGGAAACTTACATCGCATCAATTGATGTGCATTGAATGGCATTGTACTGTTGTCACTCAGATCTATGCATGGAAATTGAAGGCCACCAGCATAACAAACAAACTTGCATTCTTCAGGAAAACACACTTGAGACGACATCTCATTGTTTGTGAGCTCTCTAGAGTTAACTGAAGCTTAGAAAGTCTAGTCCCACTCTGAAGGAAACCCCGTGATTTTCCAGCAGAATAGCACAGCATGGCCAAATCAAAATCAAAAAATAAAGGCAAGAAAGCCGCTGCAGCGAGTAGCAGCAATTCTCCAGCTGTTGCCGAAGTGCCGGTGAATCCGGAAAATAAGACTGAAGAGGGAAACGGAGAGGATATTGGGATACAAGAGGAGAAAATACTGGAAGAACCAGAGGACGCGGAAAGCACTTCAGCTGACAAACATGGCGAACAGAATGGAAGCAAAACACAGAAAGAAAAAGCAGGGGAATCTGCGAATGAGGAGAATGCGATTGGCGATGATGAAAACAGCATAAGCAAAGAACCGGCAGGAAACGGAGAAACGGCTCAAACTTCATCAGAAACACAGGATAACCAAAAGACGGAAAACAATTTCGATGCCAACATTGAAGTGCAGAAGCTGCGGAACGAACTGGAGGCCCTGAAGATTTCACACAGCCAGGAAGTGGCTGCACTGAAACAGGAACTGGAGGAAGCAGTGAGCGAAAAGGAAGAGAAAGAGGATGCATATGAGAAGCTACTGAGCCGTATATCTGGCATGAAGAATGTTTTTAGCAAGATGAGGGAGTCCCAGGAAGAGCTGGAAAGAGCAAACGAGGAACTCCAACAGTTAAAAGGGGAAAACGAGGAGCTGCGTGAGTCAGTGGAAAACCTGAAAAGAGAGACTCTGGAGCTGAACACGGAATGTGAGCGGCTCACTAAGGATCTGTCGGATTCCCGCAAGATATCTAGTGTGGAAAATGAGAAACTCCAGGAGGAGATACTGAGGAAAGATAGGAAAAATCAGAAGCTGACACAACAGGTGGAAGCTCTGAAGGCCAAAGAGGAGGAATTCTACTTAGCAATGAAGGAGCTGGACATGGACACAGATAGTTTCCGAAGCCAGATATCAGAGCTGGAGGACACAGTGAAAGAAAAGGATGGCACGATCGCAAGTCTCAAAGCGGAAATAGAGAAATGCGGCTCTACAATTGATACCTTAGAGAGGCGGCTGGCGCGACTACAGGAGGACAAAGCCGACGACTTGCAGCAGTTTGAGAAAATCAAAACCAGTCTGTCCACACAACTTGCAGAGGAGATAGCTCGGGGAACTGCATTGGAGGAGGAAATTAAGACGCTTAAAGAGCAGGCCTCTGTAGTTCAGACGCTAGAGAAGGAACTCAAAGACAAACAGCTGCAGATCGGGAAACTGCGGCATGAAGCAATTATCCTGAACGACCATCTCACAAAAGCACTCAGACTGATCAAGAAACAGTCCGAGTCTGAATCGGTGGACAAAGAGCTGATTACCAACCTGTTTCTGTCTTTCCTCAATTTCCCTCGGGCAGATTCCAAGAAATTCGAGGCTCTAAGGCTTATATCAGTTGTTCTAGGTTGGAACGAAGAGCAGAACGTGCAAGCAGGCTTGTCCCATGGTTCGAGTAGCGGCTCACATTCTGCTGGTTTGGATCCCAGAACAGCATTAGGGAGAAGCGACTCGGTGGAAGGTTTTGGCTCACTATGGACAGAGTTTTTAGAGAGGGAAGCATCGAAAAAATAGGGGCTTTACAATGTTCGACTGGTGAATTAATGATACAGCAAATAAAAACCCAATGGGTACTCATCAGTTGGCTCTAGCGAACATTTGTCGTGGCATGCGTGGAGGTGCATGTAAGAAGTAGAGTAGAAAACCAGATCTGGTGATTTCTTTCCCATTGAGTGGTCGATCAATAATTCGGATTCCGGTGTGAGATCGCTTACTGGAGCGCCCAAAGTCTACAATGGAAGTTTCAGAACTGCTTGAAAACAACTGTGATGACACCAGTACCCCCAGCACCCCAGATGCTTATTGGTGGAAGCAGCATGAGAGACTGTAAAGAACGAAATCAATGCTGGAGAAGCTAGACTAGGGGCTCCTCCGGTCTCTCAGAACTTCCCGGCAGCATCTCCTTATATGAAAAGTTTCCAAGGCATCGCAGGCTGGTCAAGGTTCCTGATGAGGTTTGAAGCATATATTGCTGCTTTGCCAACTCGCAGAACGACATAAACGGTCGTAATATAGTCGAAAGAACTCGGAGTCCCTGTAAGACATATCGGGAAGTTGATACTGATTGGAAGCATTGAGGAACATGGCTGAGATGGGCTTCTGCTGAGACCAGTTGGTAAGGCATCTGATTGAAAAGTGGCCCATTGGTCATCCATGCTGTGGCTCTTTTTATCGTGGCTGTTTCTCTTCCTTGGTCATGATTTTGGAACAGAGACCTTCAGCTTGTCAAAACAGTCTGCCATTGGATTTTCACATCAGCAGCAGTCACACTTCCCCGCTATCCGTCAAGACAGCAAGCGTCTTCAGTCATCATGCCCCAATCTACTGTGCCATAGTTTACTCAAAAAGTTTGAGAATCCACGAGATAGACGCAACAGTAAGCTGCTTTTACCGATTGAAGGGAAAAGTGCAGAATATTCTCCTGTCAAAGCTGTCTGTCACACGTCAATGGAAAAACACTGGATTTGACCTCAGGTCTCACTTCCTTCAAACTAGGACTTACCGACATGACCTGCTGACCCTCAGGAATCCCTCGTATTTCCCACAAACAAGCTCCCGGTCATATCAGATTACAGAAACCTGCATAAACCAAGAGAAAAATATGAATCCATCCAAGCAATACTGAGGCTAGGAATCCCCGCTTTATCTTCTCTCACTCCCGGCCTCTGGGCCGATGGTCTTATCACGTGACAAACGTGCTTAGGCACGTGATCTTTTAAGGCCCGAGTGCAATCAGACAAAATGTATAACTGCCCATGAACAGAAGTTTGGCTGTTCAAAAACCAGTGGAGTGATATCAAATAAACCAGTCTTCAATTCTAGGTAATAACATCCCCCGACATGCTCAATTCTCATCCGAAGTCCAAGAAGAACACCAATGGTGTCCAGCCAGTATGCAGAATGACCCCCGCATCGGGTGATTACAGGAAGAGACTCGAAGTTCATAGCGAGAAGAGGAAGCTCAGCGCTGAACTCAGCCGAAGGCGAATTGAGGAGGCCACCGTCACGTCTGTTTGTATTGATCGATAATTGAGAGGCGGGAAGCTGTAGTATAAGAATCAATTGAGGCCTTTGGACACCCTTTTGACAGGGAATTTACCACAATTCACGGAACTGACCTCTGGTGCTCAAGTAGAGAGACTTTATCAGGCAAGGAAAACAAGCCTTATCACATAACCCGCCTTATCACATAACCCGCCTTATCACATAACCCGCCTTATCACATATAATACAATGTCTGAAGAAGAACAGGCCAAGTCCGTGGCTGTCAAGGCTCTAATATACCTGACAAACTCGGGACATGCCGATTTTGCCTACTCCACTATCCCCCTGCCCTTGGGCCCCCATGCTATGATTGTCAAAGTCCGGAATGCATCTTTGAATCCTGTAGACTACAAGTTCATGCATTCCAAGCTCTCGACTTTGCTGCCTGGAGAGAAGGGCATTGGCCGCGAGTACAGTGGGGTTGTGGCTGCTGTGGGGTCACAGGTGAAGGACTTCCAGGAAGGGGAATATGTGTGTGGACTTACCATGAATCTCAAGAGCGGCACTCTGCGGACTCATCTGCTTGTGGATACAGTGAAGGATACAGTGATGAAGGTGCCTACCAATCTGTCCCTAGAGGAGGCAGCGGCTTTCCCTCTAAGTTTTGCCACTGCCTACCAGTGTCTGACTCACGTGAACTGGCAGAAGTTGAATGCAGAGAAGGGATATAGCTCGGTTCTGATTCTGGGAGGAGCCACTTCTGCGGGATGCTATACGATACAGCTGTGCAAACAATACTTCAACATCACGAAGGTGGTGGCAACATGCTCCTCACGGTCTGACGTTAATGTAAAGGGGCTTGGAGCAGATATCACCATTGACTACCAGCAGGACGAGCCTTTGAGTGAGCAGGTGATCAAGTGCATTGAAGAGCAGTTGGGCGGCACTAAATTTGACTGTGTTGTTGACTGTGTGGGCGGCAAGTCTCTGTTCCCCAGAATTGGCGAGATACTGAGACCAAAGAAGGAAGGTGCCGCCTATGTCACTATTGTGGGCGACACTGAGAGCGAGGACGATGTGGGAGGTCCTTTTGGCTATGTCAATCAGCCTAGGATGCTGGGGAGAAAGCTGTTTGGGAGTTTTTGGGGATTCAGATACCACGTCGTGGCTATGAGTCCTACAGGCGAGTGGGTTGAAGTAGCGAAGACCGAAATGGCCAAGGGCACATACAAGATCCCCATAGATGAGGTAGTCCCCTGGACCGAGTGGAAAGAGGCTCTTGAGAAGGTGGGCCACAGGAAAGCAAAGGGAAAGGTTATCCTCAAGATCGAGGAATTTGTTGATTGAATCATGCTGTTTGTTGATATATTATCCAGAGATGTTGTAGTTTCGGGGGTTTTATTCATGTTATGAGCGACGGAGGTACCGTATACGATCTTCTGTCTTCGCTTTGTACACTCCTGCAGAAACATTTGTACAACAAGAGCTAGTTAGAGCTGAATTCAGGACTTATTGCAGTTACGAAAACCAAATTGCAGACAAATTGTGCACCTTCAATTTCCAGAGTTGTTGCATTAATTGAACTGGTTAATCCGCATTAATTGAATTAATGCGCATTTTTAATTTTTGCTATTCATGCAAGAAATTTTGGAATTTTCGCAAATCAAAAAACCAAAATTACCTATTTAGGCGAGTATGCAGTCTTCTGCATCTCTGCCAATGATGCATAATTATGTACAACTACGAATAAGAATTAGAGTTGTTCTAATGCTGATCACAAGTAGGTCCTATCCAATTGTATGTATATGTTGACGAGTTCTTCTGATTTTTCGTCTCTGATGGTATAGGAGTGAGATGAGGCCAGTTGATTGGAATAATGTATGAACATGTGAAAGACAGATCTACATAGTGATGCATGGCACGTGAGAATTTATTTCCCTTTACAATTTTTGCTAATTGATGCTGTTTTGTAGGCGAAAATTAATTATGCGCATTTTAATTTATGCAATTCATGTTTTGTATTTTGAATTTTCGCTACAACTCTGGTGTAATTCAGAGTTGTTGCATTAAGTGAAGCAATATATCCGCATTTAGTGCATTAATGCGCAAAATCAGTTTTCGCTATACATGCAAGAATTATAGGAGTTTTCGCAAATCTACAAATCAAAATTTCCTAATTAGGAAATTTCACTTCCTTACAATATCTGCACCTATGATGCAGGTGTGTCTGTACAGCTATGGAAAAATAAGCACCGTCTTACAGAGTTTCTAGGAGCAGTCGCTGAACTGCAAAACGCAGTACGCACTAGTCACGTAATGTTGACGCGTCTGATTGAGCGCGTCGGCGTAAGAATTCGCAAAGACCTGCCAACCTTCGGAGAGAGAGGATTTAAATTGTCGTTCTTCCTCACTTATAGTGCTCAGCAGGTGGTCTGTGTGTATAGAGACAATAAGTTCTGTTGATTTAAGTATTGTATGGACTGCAACAGCACTACCGAGACTTATTCCAGCAGTCAAATACAAGAGTCAGAGAATGACTTTACCCAGACCCCAAACTCAAGCAGTCCTGTCATTTACTGCAGCTGGCAGTGAAACTGCTATTGATCCCCAGCTGCTAGATGATGACAGTGATGATCAGTATGGAGATATCTCATCTGGCCAAACGGAGGCCCCATCCGCCTCTTCAGAGCCAGTGTCTAAAAATCGGAAGACTGGGCGGTCCAAGAAAAAATTATGGAAGTACTACGAAGAGCGGCCCAAGCAGATAGCCTCATGTAACTACTGTGTGACAGTAGTCAGAGGGAGACCTTCGGAGCAGATGCAGAGTCACTTGATGACCTGCCGCATTGCTAGAAGTGATAAGGAGCTGGACTATGCCAAGGTGTTTGACCTTCCGCATTCGTCACAACAATTGCGGGAAGCCCAGGTGTTACAGCAGAGAAAACAGTTTAAGGCCTCTATTGCCCAACAGTTGCTTTGCGAGGCCATGTTCGCAACATGCATTCCCTTCTCAGTTCTGGACAATAAGCATTTCAGAGCTTACTTGCACTATCTGAATCCTGACTATGTTCCCTATACACGGTCCCAGTTCACCTCCCAAATCCCAAGCTATACAGCTCTTCTTGACCTGAAGATGGATGAACTTCTCAAGAGCGGACAGAGTGTTACCATTGCTCTAGATGGGTGGACCGCTCAGGCAAATGAGTCGATTTACGGTG
>JAKTWI010000498.1:0-17331 GCA_030561065.1 Sporopachydermia cereana | reverse complement strand
GTTGTGAATTTTGATGAAGGAAGAGGCTCAAAGAGTTTTTGGCGCTGGATTCTTGTCTTTAAATTGATTAGTTAGCAAAGGAGTTGAGTAGTAGAGAATCATCTATAACAATTGGGAACCAGAATCAATATCTGAGGCCTCGCACCACCTCTCTGATCTTTATCAATTGATGATTAGCTGATCTCGATAGCGAAGGCCCATCCATTTCACGTAATCAGAAAACAAGTCAATTGGAGGGTCTGGGGCCGATGGAGGCTTATCTGAAACTCTATTTCTACTGTGCGTTGAGGACCCCATCGAAACTCGATGCTCTCTCTAACAGTCGGCTGAAAGTAAAACAGTCCAGTTCCTTCCATTGGAATGGCATTGCAATCACTCAAGAACATGGGGAACGTTCTACCTGCGGTAGCTTGCCAATCAGCGTACGCTTCAACAGGTGATATCCTATTATTATTTTATGACGTAATCTGTCCATTTTCAGGCCCCCATCAACCAAATTCGGAAGCGAACTTCAAAACGGTAAAACTCTAAGTTAACAACAGGCCCTTGTTCAAACGTCTCGAGACCCACAACCATTGAGCTCAACTAGACAATAAATACCCAAAACACGTTGACAGCTCACTGCCTCCAATAAACGGCTAGCAATTACTCTCAAGAAAAAGCTCAAAAAACTCTTTATGTCGCCAATTCCTCCAATCTCTATACCACCCCTCATTCACCACCCTTTCCTCCTAATATCTCGCGCCTCCCCTCCCAGACCCTCTGCCCTAAAGGCCCTTCTAGAAAACCATAAAGAGCCACAGAACAACCTTACCGAAATAGGAAACAGCCTCAAGCAGTGTGACCGAGTCTCAAAACTTTTCTACGCCTGAAAATTTTCAGACTATCACAACGTCTGTTAATTGACTGGATAACAAAGAAAAGACAGGCTTTCTTTTGATAGAGGAAATCAGCAAGTCTCAACAACAAACCTGCGAAACTCAGCAGAAACACGGCAAGCAAATTACATACACAGAGGCATTGGCTGACGTAGGGTATCTGGGACTGATTGACACTGAGAAGCTGTCCATTGCCTGGCTAACTGCGTTTCCCAGCCCCAAGTCGAAGCAACAATCAACAAACGTCTCTTGTGGGAGACACTGGGGGAATTGGCATCGTGAACAGGATATAGAAGGTGTATCCTTGTCTCTGATGTCGAGAGAACTTCTGGCAACTTTTTCTAGACCTTCGAAACCTGGATAACATTGGCTATTTGACATTTCAACCGACAAGGAGAGCATACCCTTTCAGCCATGGTTGCTCCTACTTTTGACGACCATCCATCGGGGGAAACCCACAATACCTATGTGAACGAGTCTCTGGCAGTGTCCCTAGACTCAACCAATGCTTTCGAAGGCCCAGAAAAGCTGCTGGAAATCTGGTTTGCCCCTACTGAGGCAGCCCTGCCGGACTCGGCCCCGGCCAACGGCCTGCGGGCCGTGCCGCAGTCCCAGTGGGAGGAGATGCTGGACATTGTCCAGTGCAAGGTCCTCTCCACCACCACGTGCTCCTCGTTTGACTCGTACCTGCTGTCCGAGTCCTCCATGTTTGTGTTCCCCCACAAGCTGATTCTCAAAACATGCGGCACCACAACCACGTTGATTGGCATCCCCAAGCTTTTCGCCATTATCTCCGAGTACGGCTTCCCGGACTACAGCAAGGCCGGCGTGGAGCCGTTCCGTGTTTTCTATTCCCGCCGGGCGTTTATGTTCCCCGACCGGCAGAAGCCGCCGCACCGCACGTGGACAGACGAGGTGGCATTTCTGGACAAGATTTTTGTGTCGGGAGCCGCCTACACTGTGGGCAACCAGAACTCCAACCACTGGCATTTGTACATCACCGAGCCGTCGCCGGAGTTTGCGTCGTATGTGGGGAACGAAGCCGATGAGACTTTGGAGCTGATGATGTCTGACTTGTCTCCTGAGGCTGCAGCCAAGTTCTCCCACGACCGGTCTATTTCGCATGAGTCTGGCCATGTTTTGGGGGCCGAGTTGACTCAGAGCTCGGGGATCGACAAACTGTATCCCGAGTCCTTGGGATTGACTATTGATGCGTTTGCCTTTTCTCCCTGTGGATACTCGTGCAATGCTATTTTGCCGTCCACATCCTCCGGCGGCCACTACTTCACTATCCACATCACTCCTGAGGAGGGATGGTCCTATGCATCGTTCGAGTCCAACATCCCCAGCGGGGAGTTTGGCATTCGCCACCAGGACATTGTGGAGAAGAATCTGGCCATCACCCGCCCGGGCCGCTTTGCCTGTACTTTGTTCAGAAACAAGAAAGGCTCCACGGACTTCAGCTTGCAGCTGTACAAGCTGGCCACCAGACTGGGGTACAAGAAAGTAGATAAGATCGTGTACGATCTCGATGACTACGAACTGCTGTTTGCAAGTTTCGAAGCCAAAAAGTAATGTGTAATGTAATTGTATTGATGATTTGTTTTTTGGGTGTGAAGGGTAAGTTGGGGAAATGGGAGGAGAAACTGTGAGAAGTTGCGTGGTTTCAGGCTTGAGATGGTCCGTATGTTGCCATTATTTGAGTAGCCTAACCAATTTTGAACATAATGCAGGAAGTGTTACTATTACAATATGCTATTACTATACATTAATCCATTCGACTCCCCCATCCGAGTCACACACGGGCTTTGAGATTATGAGGGTTCACAGGAATGTTATTTGATCCAGTGGACATGTGCTTTTTCGCTTCCTTGGCCAACAACCGTTCAGCCTCATCACCATGCCGCTCCCCAGAGTTACCATCTTTAAATGCATAACTCACACGGCATGGCTGGTTCATCAGATACTGTCCGTTCATACTCAGGGCGGCGTCTGAGCTGTCGAAATCATCAAAACTCACAAAGCCATAGTTCTTGCTTTGATCCCGCACAACTCTTATCAGCTTGCCAAAACGACCAAACGTCTCTGCCAGAAACGCCTCGTCCACCAGAGGATCCAAATTTCCCACAAAAAGTGTCGCCCCAACATCCACGCTTTTCACCTTATCCGAGTTGGCCTTCTTCATCCGCAGCGGCTTCTGATACAGATATATGTTGTTGAGGATGGCAATGGCATAGTTGGCATCAGCCTCGGTTTTATACTCGGCAAAACCAAACCCCTTATGCCGGTTGAGCACACGGTCTTTCGGTAGGGAAAGCGACACCAACGGCCCGGCTTGTAGCATCAGCTCATATAGTATCCGCTCGTCCACTTTCTCATCGAGATTGGAAATGTATACTGTGGCGTCTTGGTTCCTCTCTCCTTCTCTATTACGGAGCGCGCTCATGATGGTACTTCATGCAAATTCACTGAGCCCCAGAAGTAACAAAGTCGCAGCAGTTCGTAGGCCTATTAATGTCACAGAAAACTGATCAAAAACTCTCAAAACTCGAATCAATCAACAGACCGCTACCTCAGATTCTCATCTACCACTTTTCAATGTTGAGAGCTGAGGGAACATCGCCTCTCCTCCCAGCAGTATTTATACGGAGCGAGAGGTGATGTTGGTAGGTTACCCGGGTGAGCAACTTACCCGATTCGGAAGACCCACAATCACGACCCCAGCCCGCTCACAAACACCAAAGTGAAAAATTATCCTCATCTTCTCTCGCGTATCTCGAGAAGATAGATATACGAAGATCAGATGAATGAACAGTTTTTCTCTTTTTTCTCTTCTTCTTATCAAGCTTATTTCCAAGACTTCAACGTTTTGTTGTCGTCTACACCGGTGGCTGGAAGATGCGTTTTCTGCACTCTTGCCTCCCACAGCTGCCAGTGTTGGGGAAAGTAAGCAGACTAAGCAAGCCCGTTTAATCACTGAAGCTGGGCTTTCTAATACTCACCTGTGCTTTAGTTTCATGTTCGGGATACATCTCCACCTAATTGTGTTTTGTTTCTGGCTGTCAGCTTGTTTTACAGTCGCAGATAATCTACAGCTAGGATTCCTTTCGGACCGACTCCTCAGTCATACTTCGTAGCCTTTCTCTCAATACCCACATTACCATTACTTATTTATACACTTAACTAGAAGTCCTCATTTCCTGATCATCAAATATCACAATTTATAGCCCATTTCCACCGTCCCACAACCACTCTAAACCCGCCGTTCTTTCCAATCAAATCGTGATGCCACTCGAAGTCACTGCCGCCTGCACAGAATTCAGCTTGTTCGCGAAAAACATCTGCATCCGCTCATTACCCAGCATAATCGTCACCAGCCATGACCGCACCATACTCTTGATCTGCTCCATCAGCTCATCGGCCCATTTCGGCTCGGCATTGAAATGCAGCACAAGCATCGAAACCACCACCACCACAAGTACCGGAATCCAGAAGAAAATCAGCATGCGGTCCTTGTCAACTCGGTTCTTAGTAAACAGAGTCTCCAAAGACCCTGCTTCTTTGCTATCCTGGCTCCCTGCCGTCACAGCCAAACTGCCCACTTCCGCCTTTACACTTGCAGACTCCCGAGCCGGCTCTTCCTCCGCTGTTTCAAACGAATGCTTCTTTTCCGAGACCAGTTTCGGCCTGAGGCTCGGGAACAGATCGTCGTACCGCGGCAGATTGATCTCTGTATCATCCGCCTTGAACTGCATCCAAGCTTTGGAGACACTGTCCTTCACACTATTGGTGATATTGGAGCTGCGGTCCCGCCAGCTTTGCAGCAGAGTGTTTTGCGCAATGTTGCTACTCCGCTTCAACCGTCCTTGAGACGCCGCGGCTCGGGCCTTCGGAACGGCCTCCTCAGTCTCCGTCTCCGTATCCCAGTCTCCCTCGTCACCCGGGCCCGCCAAATTTTCGGATCTAAATTCCTTTTTAGACCCCTCGGCAGGCCGCATCCGCCGCATCCGCCGCCGAGCCGACATCGCCAACGCCTCGCCGGCATCCTCTTCGTCATCGGCCTCATTGGCACTGCCGCTGAGATTGCCGCTCCACGATTCGTCGTCCTCGTCTCCGCTTCCGGCCTCGTCCAAGTCCTCATCGGCACTATCGTCGACCATCCGCGAGATATGCCGGAAAGAGTCTCCGTACACGGAGAGCAGCGAGCTGATGCTGCTGCTGCTGGCCTCCTTATGTACACTTTTCAGGTTCGCCATATAGCTGCGGTGGTCCGCCTGGTACGGAAGAAGATCCAGCACATTGGAGTCGGCAATGTCCATAACCGTCAAATCACTGACTTTGGTCCTCATGAAAGGGTCCGCCCGACAGTGCAGAAGCAGCTCCATACATGCCCGCCGGCCGTTCAGAGCGGCAAAATGCAAAGGCGTCAGGCCATTGAAGTCCACCATATCCACTTTCGACCCGCGGGAAATGAGAGCCGCCACAACCCGCTTGTACCCTAAAGCGGCTGCCAGATGCATCATAGACTGTCCTTGCCGGTTGCACAGATGCCAGTTGGCCGACGGATGCGGCTCCTGCACGTCCACCAGCTTCATTATCTTCAGAATGACCTCCTGCTGTTCCGAAGCCTCGGCGTCCAGCTCCTCGTCGCTTTCGTCGGCGTCTCCGTCGGACAGTACCGAGCCGCTATTCGGGGAGAGAACGCCGCTGCTGCCGGATTTGGCGCCAAACGAGTTTCCCGCGTCTCCGCCTTCAAACTCGTTTATGCCGTTCAGCACCAGATTGTCCTCACTCGTCCCGCCGTTGCCGATGATCCGTCTGGCAATGTTTTTCGCGTCTTCCAGCTTACCGTTCATTTTCAGCCCTACAATCTGAAGCGCCAGCTCCACTAACTGCCGATCCGAGTCGTCAACATAGGTGAAAACCTGTGGGGCATATGAATTTACCCCCTGGAATGTCACCAGCACTTGCCCCGCTTGGGTGGCCGGCGGTAGGTATGTCACAATAGTGGACTCGGACCAGCAGTTTGTCGTCAGCGCCCGGTGATCGCCAAACATGACAGTCAACCCGTGGTGGAAATTCGTTCCCAGCAGCGTCACTTCAATGCCGCCCCGCACGGGGCCCTGCGCGGGGATAATCCGCTGAATCAGCGGCACGGTCGTATCGGCTGGCGGGGCTGCCGGAACGGAGTTCCCCACCATCGGCCCGTTTGCCGAGCCGCCGCCGACGGACATGGGCACAGACATGGCCAGCCCCGAGCTGGCCAAAGCCGACATTGTGAGCGGGGAAACGCCGGACTCCCGCCGGGAAGAAGCCGAGGAGCTGACGGCATTGCCCGGCCGAGAGTCCGACAGCGGGGACAGCGGGTCAAGCCGGCCGACGGAGTTGAGATGAGACGTCATGTTATGAGGAGAGGTGCCCGTGCTTGTGCCGACGGCGGGTTTGACGCCGGGAAACATGCCGAAAGCGGCTGCCGTGGCTGCTGCCGGCGGCTGCTGAGACGGCAGCGCCACAGACCGGCGGCTCGGCGCAATGCCCATCCCGGTGTCCGACGTGTATGCCGAGGAGGGGCTCCAGTTGGACTTCCGCTTTTTGCTGGCGTGGCTGGTGACGGAGAAATCGGTGGAGATGAAGTCGGAAGAGGAATCTTCAATGGACGCCGGGGAGGGCGGAGTGATACGCGAGGTTGCCGACTCCACCGACGTGCCTTCCGCTTCCGGAAGGCCGCCGCCTTTCTTCTTATCCATAATCATTATAGGCGCAGTGAAGTTCATGGCCACTACTTCCCCCGTGTGGTCTTTCACTACAAAAAGCACGCGGAACCCCTTGTCTTCGTCGTGGTGCCTACAGTAGCAGACAAGCCGAGTCGGCACTTCAATGGTTTTCACCGATTCCGTTCCCGACAGCACCTGCGGGGGAGGCGGGAACGACATCACCTCTTTACAGTTGAAGATGATGGCGCGGCGGGGCACGGATTCCTTCCAAGGGATTTCGTCCGACTTGGCCGAGTAGTTTTTCTTACGCGACGCGCGTTTCTGTTCCCGCTTCACACAACGCGTGCACACGTGCAGAGACTTGAGGGGTGTTTTCGTGCCCACCACATATGTGTCTACCATAAGCGTGTTTGGGGACGGTTCAAACGGCGTTGCCAGCTGGAATTTGGCTTTGGGGATTGTGTCGTGGGGGAAATGCAGCAGATACTCTGGTGGCGAGGGGGAGAAGTTCAATTTGATTTTGATTTGTGTTTCGACCCGGGAGCGCTGCGGCACGTCTGTGATTCTCAGACTGTAGCGGAATTGGGACTGGTCGATCTGGTCCGGGAGTGAGACGTATTCCGAAGGCAGCACAAACGGCTGCGGCTGTTCCGCCGGCTCAGTTTTCACTTTCTCGGCCACATCGGGCGGGGACGCCGAACTGGCGCTGCTACTGTTACCCGAAGTATGGCCGAATTTCATCCCCGCCAGCTCCCGGCGAGCCGCTTCGTACCGGTCGGCTTCTTTGCTGTTCAGACTGTTTGCGCGCGGCACCGAAACGGGCGGAAAAGCCGAGGTGTCCATCCGCCCGAATCCCGAAGCCGGTCCTGGTTCCGTTATGCTTTCGTTGCTGGAGAGATTCTGATTGACATACTCGTTGAGGATGCTGTCCCGTTCCATTTGGTTTCCGGTCTGCTGGTTGTCGTACAGTAGATACTCAGTAGAGTCCATGTTCATCAGGCTTTCCGGGTCAAAATCCTGGTTGGTGACCAGAAACTGTTCCGGCGTGTCGTAGCGGGTGGCGGCGGAATTGTCGGCAAACCGCGGATCGGATGGCTCGGCAACGTCAACTGGCGCCGGCGGCACCACGTCGTGGACAAACGCGTTCTCAAAAGCGGCGGGGTCCAGCGGTTCGGTAGCGGGGGCCATAAACAGCTCCCAATCGCGTTGACGATCCCCCATTTGGGATTCTGCCACTTCTGACTGAGTCATTTCAGCTGAAGGAGAGACGCGAGCTCAGAAGTGAAATAACGTCAGAGCCGTTGGGAAGCCTTCGGGGAGGGTTATAAGAGGCAAAACAGCTATTAGGTCCTTCTGTTTTGTAGTGAGAACACTGAGCTTTGAGTGTTTACTTCTCTCTCATATGTCTTAAGCCTGGGGACCGAGTTCTGAGTTCTGAGTTATGTCTTCCTGTGAACTGAGTTTCAACTTGTGGCATGGAAAAGACTGAAGCAACTGGTGTTTACTTAAAAGCTTCCTGCGCCTGTCAGAGGAGACAAATACAATTGCACCAGCAGATTTCCGCGACCAAACCTGAGAAGCTGTAACGTGTGAATTATTGGCACCTTCTGCTAAGCTCTTCCAGGTACCTACCGAAGACGCTACCAAAAAAAGTTCACAATAAATGCTACTTCTGCTTCATAGTAACTCGTTGATACTCTCCGTTTGCTGCTGTTTACCAATTCTCTTTACTTTGACTTGTATTGTAGTTCAAGAGGTTGAGGCCTCAGAGCAAAAAATGCATTTAGTGAGAGAATGCGATACCAACAAACCTGGGCTCGCGAGACCCCCTCACAAGGGTCTGAGGCGCTTACGAGGGGCCAGGTGGGGGGGTCCAAAGAGGGGTACAGACCCATTGGACTTGGAATCTCCTCTCGTTTAATTATGGGAGACCTGTGGCGTCTCGGACATCAGGAGCAGTTTAAGTGGAGGCTATATGGGATATGTGAGGGGTGAGATAGAAAGCTACAAAGCAATTTAAGCAATAAGATGCCTGATGTTGCTTAACGGTAGCCAAAGGTGAATAGGAAGGGGTGTATATGTTGTTGGTGGGTGAGGAGCAACAGTCTTTGCTTGGTAATGAAGTGGGTACCTGACTATGGACAGAGGGTCTGGCCGCGGGGAGGTGGAGAGGCCTTGCTGCCCCCACTACGAATAAAACAGCTTCAATAAAATCCTAAAGGTGGTCCTTTCGAGGGAATTAGTCACCGAACTCACGAGAGACACAGCCTCCTAATAAGTGGTCTTTGAAGCGCACTTAGTGGAGAATCAAGACGCGAGTTCCAAGGACTCAACAAATTCGAGTCTAGGCTCATGCAATCATGTGGCTACCAGGGTCACGTTGCGCAGTGGTTTGTGCTACTTGCGCCGTCAAAGCTGAAAGAAGCTGTTCGTATCAAGCAGTCATATCGCCATTCTTGCCATCCTATTGATATCAGTAGTGTTTGCCTGAAATACTGCCAGTGTTGTGGCAGAAGCTGATGCTCATCGCACTGTCAAACGTGTCACCCAACAAGATTTGACACCCTTCCACCGCTTTACGCTTTGATTAGGTAATCAGAATATGACCCCGGAATGAAGTGAGATGTGAAGGCCTGGGCAAATGACGGAGGACGAGAAAAGGCTTGGGGTTTAACCTTTGAGATACACTGTGTTGCAAACAGTGTCAGCACTTTCGAGTCATCTGCGGCTTTTTACGAGGCTGCGAAATACCCAACTAATAGCCACTCTTCCCGTATTTCCTTATAAAGTGTTCACCTCCACCATCCCATATCCCGTGGCCGACTGCGTTCTCACCCCTTTCGGAAGGTGGAGGGGTCACATGACCTCTCGGAAACTCCCATTACCGAGATTTTCAGCATTAACGGGTCAATTTTTTATGTTATGTTTGGCAAAGAGGAGATGACATTATATGATTTGAGCAGATGAAGTTGCTGTTCAGTAAACATCAGCAGAAGTTAGCATTCTGTTAAATGTGTGGAAAGTAGTGTCAGTATGCCCAGCAACACAGTTTTCGTCAGTGGTAAGTAGCAGAACGGGATCTGGAGTCTCCTGATGGAATTGTCGTATCTCGGGCGGTTGGTGATGATGCTGTGAATGAGAGAGAAGAGCGTCAGAATGAAATCCATCAATCAGATAGATTACAACTGCTAACAGTTTTTCCGCTTTTTAGGCTTTTCCATTGGCTTGAGAGCCCGGGACCTCGCATATGAGTTCGAAGAGTAAGTGAAACTGGACATTGCCATCCTATAACAACATAAACACGTCCAAAGGTTAGCAAGCAATAGCTCAAGGCGGAAAGCTAACAACCATCAACAACAGATTTGGCCCTCTTGTGAGATGCGACATCCCGCCTTGCAGAAATGGACGTCCCTACGCGTTTGTTGAGTTTGAGGACGAACGCGATGCTGATGAGGCCATCTACCAAATGGACAGAAGGCGGCTTCGGAACGGAGACCTCATAAGATGCGAAGTGGCAAAGTCGGCGCCCATGTCGAGGAAAAGAGAAAGACGTTACGGCGACCGGGAACCCAGAAGGCGGGGAGACAGACGCCCGCGCAGAGAAAGCTTTGGCCAGCCGGAGGACGGGGAGAGACACCGTAGCAGAAGCAGATCTCCAAACAGATACAGAAGCCCCAGCCCACGATACAGAAGCCCCAGTCCGCGACGGGAGGACCGCAGAGAGGACCGGTCTCGATCACCAGGAACCCCTAGAGGGCCCGCCGCTGACAGAAGGAGGAACATTGAAGACTCGAGGGATGCCCGAGATGACGAGTATGAGGTGAAAAGGGAAGCGACCGAGCAGCACGATGTTAAGGCTGAAAACATAGACGACAACAGAATCAACGACTTCCCGGGCCCGGAGGAGGATATCAAACCGAAATTAGAAGGGGAGGAAGAGTCAAAGTCAAGAGATATGTTGGAGGGGGATTCCAAACCCAGGGATGCAGATGGGTTGGAGTCCACTGCTTGAGTGAATTGCTTGAAATGAAAAAAGTCTAGTCGTGAGTTCCTTTTCTGGCACTGAGAAATGAGCGGTTTCCTGTTGTGTTGATTGGCCTGACTGGTCGTTACCGTCGTGAGACTGTAGTGGTGTATATGCGTTTTGTATACTATGGATAAACAAAGGTGGAGGAAGGAGATTCTGAGGCTCGAGATTTCATTTCGAGGTCCCGGTCGCATCTCTTCATCCCTCCACCAAACAAATGATTTTCCCCTTGCTTCCATTGCTGGCCATGTAGTCGTGAGCATTCTGAATGTCCTTCCAATTGAACACTCGATCGATGGGAACGCTGAACTCTCCTTTTTCGATTTTGGGTAGATATCTCTCATTGATTGTGCTGATAAGTTCTGCCTGATACTCAACACTTCTGGCTCTCAATGTTGTTCCTTGTATTCTCAGCCTTTTCCGGAGAATCTCAAACAGATTCACCTGCTCGGCAATGGCTCCGCCCATTGCTGCCAGGACAATGAGTGTACCGTCTGGGCGGAGGATATTCAGGTCCTTGTTGAAGTACGTCCCACCTACAGGATCGATTATTAAATCGACTCTTCCATCTTTCAGAATAGGCTCAAAGTCCTGCTCTCTGTAGTTGATAGTTGTAGTTTTGCCAGCAGAGACTTTGTCCAGCAAAGACTTGACAGCCTCACACTTCTCCTTACTCCCCATAGTCATAGCCACCTCACATCCCTCAGCCAGAGATATCTGCCCTGCAGCAATGCCCACCCCACTGGCCCCTGCATGGATAAGCACCTTCTGTCCGGGTTTGATGCTGCCTATTTTGATCAGGCACTGAGTAGCAGTGGCCCAAACTTCCGGAATCGCAGCAGCAGTAACTTCGTCCAGCCCACCCAGAGGCAACAGGAGCCGTTCGTCAACAGCCACATACTCGGCATATGCGCCTCCATAACAGAGTCCAAAAACACCATCGCCCCTC
This sequence comes from Sporopachydermia cereana, assembly GCA_030561065.1. Classification (NCBI taxonomy): domain Eukaryota; kingdom Fungi; phylum Ascomycota; class Sporopachydermiomycetes; order Sporopachydermiales; family Sporopachydermiaceae; genus Sporopachydermia; species Sporopachydermia cereana. Next base: position 5,763 of record JAKTWI010000498.1, on the reverse strand, counting down.
TTCCAAATCGATGAGCCATTGGAGTCTTCCACGGTGCCGGAAAACTCCACTCCCATAATCTCAGGGGCATGAGGGGGCAAGGGGTACATTCCTTCTCTTTGCATGAGATCCATTCTATTGAGACCAAACGCTTTGACTTTTACAAGCACCTGGTGCTCGTGCAGAGTGGGCAGGGGGTATTCATTGTCGATATACAGTGCCGACGACGGCCCTTTGCCGTTCTTTACTCGGATGGCTTTCATTGTTCTGTCAGTGACGGTTTCTTAGAGAGAAAAACAGAATCAGCAGGTAAGATGATTATTACTTCGTGTTAGAATGTAACTGCCGATCACAGATCAGTGAAAAAATCCCGTTTGCTCAGCTGTCAAGATCGCTTTTTCAGCAGCAAGGTAGAAAATATCCAATGCTCTTCAATGACATCAAAGCTCTATTTAGGCATCATAACAATCCCGCCGATGGCGAATCGTAGCCTCTCAGTATTATGTAATTCACCCTCATCATACAAATTAGGCTTGATGTGCTTACGAGATGCCGAGATGCGGGGAGACTTTTCACGGAATGAGACCCGAGGGCCCTGCTGGATTGCCGATGATGTAATCTGATTAGTCAGATAGTATATTAAAGGATTATGTAATCGGAATTGACGGGCTCGGGGAGATCGGAGAAAGAGGCTTCCGGGCCATCCGAAGGGGAAGGAAAAGATGGGAAACGTAGAGGAAAGATTGGATGTCCTCGAGACGATTCTAGGGCTGCTTGAGATGTGCTCGAGCGGCAATTGAGTTATGCAGATGAGTTCGCGGGGTGTTCCACTTTTTGGGTATTTATTTCTACGAGCATCCATATCTTTCGGAGCCATTAAAAGTACTTAACATGAGACTGTGTCAAGAGGAGAATTGACCAGAACCTCATAGCAGAAAATGGCAATATCCCCTAATATCCATGGACGTCTGTTGATGTAAGGAGCAAGTATCATTTGAAGTGTGCCTTGTTCGGTTTGCACAGGAGATATATCTCCTTCCAACACGCCATTCAAATGCTTGGAGTGTAGCCTACGAAATCAAACGCTACAGTTGAATTGAGCATTCCCATATCTTATATGCCCGCATACTATCTGAGTACTGCTGGATCTCAGTTCGATTCAATCAGGAGATTGTCAATTAACTGGAAGGGGTTGACTGTACAGATGGTCAACAATTTGTTGAATTTCAGTTGAACCTCCCTTCAACCATATAATCTGAGGCTCCGGACATTACCGTTGCCCCAGTGTTACCGAAGCACGGCTCGAGTAAAATGGACAAGACTAACAAACAAGGAATATCTCGGCAGTAGCACAGGCGCTCAGTTGGTCACTCAAACAGCTGCTCGCCATCTCAGACTAGCATCCCTAAGATCCAGCAACGTTATTGAGGTTGTGTGATCTTCCCTCGAGAGATACTAAGGTACCGTACAAGGAACAGAGTCATTTGAAAAACAGAGCGAAATCGAATCCCAAAGTCAGCCATCGAGATTGCAACTATTAATAGCCACTGTCAGTCAGGTCTTACTCGGATCCCCAGATAATTCATACAAAACGAAAATAGATTTCTCTTAAGTACACATTAGAGTTGATTACACAAAAGTGAGAGTCTCAACGAATAATTCTTTCTATCTATCCATGTCATTTCCTTCTGTACACCGAGAAGGTCTGTCTCAAAAAGGAAATAACCACTCAGTGATCTATTTATGGAATAACTCAATGTAGTGTAGATTGAGTTTTCAATGACCTCAGGTACAAGGACGTTGCATAAGATGTACAGTGAATTCAGTCACATAAAGACTATCAGTATGTCTTCAACGTAATGTATCTAGTAGATAACAGTCAAATAAAAATGGTATATGTCTGTCACCTTATAACTGGGTAGACCCACTTTTTCTTTCAGGCACCTCCGCATTTCTTGCTGCATAACACTTTAAGGTTTGCCCCTTCCAAGCGCAACCGGAGACTAAGCTCCATAAACCTTAAAGTCAATTTGACTGCTAAGCTGAACATCGGAGAGGAATCTCTCCGATTCCTCGGGGAGTTGTCCCAATTCGATCTACCCAGCCTAAGAATCAGGGGAATCTTCAACCGGAGATGAGTTTGCGGCTCTCAAATGAAACGAATTTTCCCTAAAAGCACCCTGAGTGATCGACGAATGCCTCTATAAGAATACTAATGAGAGATTTCCCGAACGGTCCTCGGGGAATCACCGTTGAAGAAAAATGTAGCAACCAGAGTAGTGTCACATTCAAGAGTGTCCCCTCACCTAATAATCTCGGTAGTTGTTACAAGGCATAACACGAACATCTGCTTGTTAGTAAATGGAATCCATCAACAATCACTGGTCCGAAAGTACGGCGAAAGTACCTGTGCCCGGCTATTTCAAGAACCATCCTCATTCAATGCTCCACCCTGATAGCTATGCTCCTCCAAGAGCACTCCAAGAGCAGTTGGAGTTTTTCACCAAGTGTACACGACACCTGCTAATCTCCGATACCAATCCGAACCGAGAATCATAGAGCATAGATTTCCTTCGGTCAAAGACCTCCCAGTGTAGGCAAGATCGCTCACAATGTTAGATAAAGAGAAGTGATATGATGTAATATCTAAATTAAGAACAGTGCGATCCACCAACAAAACCTCCTAATACAGAGCAAATGGCAGTGGTCGTGAGCGAATTCACAGTTAGCAAGAAAGCGAATGGTGGACGGCCCGGCATGCAAGAAGCCCAAGTAAAGTTTGTCCATAAAGCTTGTCCCTAGCCTTGCCACATTTCCAATGCTATTTTTGCATTAGTACAAATCTTAGGAGGCTTGTTTCACCTAACCTTAACTCTATTTACCAACCCACTGGATTTGTCCTGAAGAGTGATTTGCCCAAGGCGGAACGGCCAAGGCGGAACTGCCGGGCATACTATAATGCGGTTCTTCACTCACATGTCTAATATGGTATCACCTGTATAATAAGGCATAGTAGGTTTGCTGGGGTTGTCCGTTACAACCTAAGTCCTACGTACGAGCTTGCGGACTTCATGACTTTGCTGGGCTATTAAGTTCACGTTCACAGTGGTGCTGCCGGTCATCAGCACTTCTTTCGGTCCTCAAGGAATATATAAACTGTTCAGCCTGCTTCTTAGTCGTCTACATCTTTCATCGTTCTTCTTTGCTCTTTTGTAGTTTCAAGCAATCAACAGACCTCTGACTCTCAAAGATCTGTCATATCTCACAACACATCTTCACATCCCCCTCACAATGCTTTTGTCTATAAACACCCTGACGGCCCTTTTGGCTGCCATCTCGGTGGTAAACGCCGCCTATGTTCCTTCCGAGCCCTGGACCGATCTGACCCCGGCAGCCCCGGCCCCTACTGGCGCCATTGCCGACTACAGCGGCAAGTTCGGCATTGCCATTGATCCTATCGAGACCAAAAGTCTGCATAAGAGAGAAGTGGTGAGCCAAATCGGCGACGGACAGATCCAAGCCCCTACTAAGACGACATCTACTGCTGCCGTTGTGACCCAGATTGGTGATGGACAAATCCAGGCTCCCACAACTACTAAGACACCCGTGGAAGTTGTTACTCAAATCGGCGACGGACAAATCCAAGCCCCTACTACAACTAAAACTCCTGTTGCGGTTGTTACCCAAATTGGAGATGGACAGATTCAGGCTCCCACTACTACTAAAACCCCAGTTCAAGTGGTCACTCAAATTGGCGATGGACAGATTCAAGCCCCCACTACCACCAAGTCTACTGCCACTCCTGTGACTCAAATCAGCGATGGCCAGATCCAGGCGCCTACTAAGAGCGGCAAGCCTACTGCCACTACTACTGGAGCGTCTCAGATTAGTGACGGACAGGTTCAGGTTCCCACGGCTTCTGCTGTCAGCCAGGAGCAGGACGGACAGGTTGTCAGCATTGAGAGAGTTGCCTGTGACACTGAGGGCACGCTGTCTATGAAGCTGAAGGATGGTGTTTTGACTGACTCTCACGGCAGAATTGGGGCTATTGTTGCCAACCGACAGTTTCAGTTTGACGGTCCTCCTCCTCAGGCTGGCACTATCTATGCTGCTGGCTGGTCTATCACTCCCGAAGGACATTTGGCTCTTGGTAACTCCACAACATTCTACCAGTGCTTGTCTGGGTCTTTCTACAATCTGTATGACGAGTCTATTGGAGGCCAGTGCCATCCTGTGCATTTGGATGTCGTTGCCTTGGTGGAATGTTAGGTTTGAGAGCTGGTCTGTGTGAAGAGAGTTTGCAGCAGTAGTTGTGTTTTCCTCTGATCTGTTTGGCTGTATTTGCAACAGCATTCTCATTCTCATTCTCATCCCATTTGGGTCTTTCGCTTCCGATTTAGACGGCTCGTTGGAGCTCTGTCTGCATTAGTTCTTCTGCATAATGAATTTGCAATCTGATTTTTTTTATATAGGTGTGAATAATGGAATTTCAAGCAAACTTCCAGTCGGTATGCTTATGCTGTAATGAACATGTGTGACTAACTTGTCACTAGATACTTTCTGCAGAGAAATTGGAGATGTACTCTCTCTCTTGGAGATCGATTTGAAAGATTATGAATATTTGGAATATTTAATCGGCCAGAAAAACATCAACATTGCCAGGCTCCCTGTAGGCTGGAAGTCCTATAGAATTAGGGAGCCCAGAATTTGTAGATCATATCGGAAATGCCTATGGGACCCCCAGCCCCAATGGTCCCGAAAGACCCCATGTGCCTACTGAGACCTCATTTGGTCTAAACGCTGGAACAAAGACCTCACTTGATCAGTACAGTGCGGAGAGAGTTGGTTTATTCCTTTCCAGAGCAATCCATTGCGAGAAGTAGTGCAAAGGCCCCTTTATACCTCCCCTTTCATCTGTAAGATCAGAACTCGGATGATTGACAGAACCGTTGAATATCCCCTTTGGGATGTCTTCTGGCTACTGCATGTCAAGACGTCACTAATCATCTTGGCATGCATGAAATCCCATTTTAAGGAATTCAGTGAAGAGCTTAATATGAGCTCAAGCCGTTAGAAGAGAGTCTCGTGACAGCCCGAGGCGAGGGTAAAGAAGAGATTATTGTTCTACAGCTTTGAGGGTACTGCGACCGATGGGTTGACAGGGTTGTGGGATGGTGAATGTGACATACAGCTCAGTAACGTACCGCATTGGCCACATTATAAAGTAAAAACTTCACTGGATTACAACCAATTACGATGGCTCACTACTTACGAATGTTGGCATGATAGGCCATGAAGAACACTTTCAATATTCCCGGCTCAAACTCGTGTACTCCAATCCCAATTTACCGTGGCTCTTAAGGCCATCTCCAATATTCATCTTCTTGTCCGAATTCAAACCCGCAACTCAGCCATGTAACGTGTTTGCAGGAGAACATAATCGAATTGAAGCACCGGTTCGTGTGAGTTCATGTCATGGCTCTTTTGACAATCATCCTCAAACTTCCACTCGCCCCTTATCTCATCTAGTCATCACAACAAACAAGCCATGCAACATTTCAGTCAAGCATGGAATACTCTTTATAACGGACCCTACCAGAACCCTGCGGAACCTCTTGATGATTCTTGATACATCACCCATACATAGTGAACAAGATGATGAGTGTCTCGCTCATGCGCAATCCAAAAACCGAGATTACTCCTTGTCCTTCTGTTCCATATCCAGCAATACATCGTGTGAGCTGTTCCGCCATTAGGCCATTTCGCATCTCTTCGAAGCAGAGC
>JAKTWI010000496.1:0-17374 GCA_030561065.1 Sporopachydermia cereana | reverse complement strand
CCTTACCTCTCACCACCCCTCCTTCCCCTCCTACCCCTCTTTCTACAAAACAGCATTCTCCACCGTCTTACTCTCCTTCAACGCCGCCAGCTTCTCAATCACATCGTCCAGCTTCAGCATATTATCATTCCGGTCCTTCACCTGCCCATCTCGGCTCCGCACATTCACCGATCCCGACGTCTGCTCCTCTTCGCCCACAATGAAAATAAAATTGTACCGCTGCAGCTGGCCCGTGCGCACTTTTTTCTGCAGCGTATTGCCGCTCAAATCCACATCGGCATAAAACCCGGCATCCCATAGCTTCTTTTGTACTTCCTGCGCGTAGTCAAAGTACTTAACGCCTACAGGGACGACCAGTACCTGCCGCGGCGACAGCCAGAACGGCCATTTGCCGGCAAAATGCTCGGCAAGAATAGCCGTCATCCGCTCCACAGAACCCAAAATGGCCCGGTGGATCATCACCGGCCGGCTGTAGTTCGAAACAGCTTCCTCGGCTTTGGCGGGGGGTTTTGAAGAGGCCCCGTCGGCTTTAGCGTCGGCTTTAGCTTCGGACTTGGGATCGGCTTTCGGCTCGGCTTTCCCTTCGGTTTCTGCATCCGTCTTCGGCTCAGTCTTAGCCTCGGCCTTCGGCTCGGCTTTTTCCTCTTTCGGCTCGGTTTTTGCCTCGGCCTTCGCCTCGGCCCTTCCTTCAACCTCCTTCGTCCTATAACTCAAATCAAACCTCTGGGGCAGCTGGAAATCCAACTGCACCGTCGCACACTGGTGCCACCGCCGCAACGCATCCGAAATCATAATATCAATCTTCGGCCCATAGAACGCCCCATCACCGGGATTCAACTCCCAATTGCCGCCCCACTCATTCAGCGCCTGCGTCAACACCTCCTCGGCATGGTTCCACGTGTCCAGATCGCCCACATACTTGTCCGGCCGAGTGGACAGCTCCATCTTAAAGTTGAACCCAAAGATTCCGTACACATACTTGAGAAAGTCAAAAATGCCCCGGATCTCGTCCAGAATCTGGTCCGGCATGCAGAAGATATGCGCGTCGTCCTGCTGGAACCGGCGCACGCGCGTCAGTCCGGACAGCGCGCCGGAAAACTCATTGCGGTGGATAACGCCGAAATCGGCCACCCGCCACGGCAGCTCCCGGTAACTCCGGTCACGGGACTTGAAGATCAAACAGTGTCCGGGACAGTTCATCGGCTTGAGCCCAAACGACTCCTTCTCCACCTCAAACGTAAACATATTGTCCTTGTAGTTGGCCCAGTGTCCGGACGTCTCCCACAGCTTGGAGTTGTACATGTTGGGTGTAATGACCTCTTGATACCCCCGCTTGCGGTACTCGGAACGGAGCAGGTCCGTCAGCGCATTATAAATGCGGGTGCCGTGCGGCAGCCAGAACGCCGAGCCGGGCGACATCTCGTTGAACAGGAACAGTTCCTGTTCCCGGCCGATCTTCCGGTGGTCCCGTTCCGAGGCCTCCTTGAGGAACTTGAGGTGCTCGTCCATAAGCTTCTTGTCCGGGAAGGAGACGCCGTAGATGCGCTGCAAAGAGTCGTTTGCCGCATCTCCGAGGAAATACGAAGCCGAGTTTTTCAGCAGCTTGAACGCCTTAATGCGGCCTGTGTGCGGGATATGCGGGCCGACACACAGGTCAATCAGCGGGCCGCAGCGGTAGACAGTAGTGGCGGTTCCGTCGGGGATTTTGGACTGGATGATCTGCTGCTTGTACTTATTGTGCTGGAACATCTTGAGCAGGTTTTCCTTCGACACCACCAAACGCTCAAACTTCTGTTTCTCCTTAATTGCGTTTTTGGCCACTGTTTCCAAACTAGGAAAGTCCGTGTTACTAACAACGCGGTTGCCGTTGTCAATGCTCATTTCGTAGAAAAAGCCGTCGTCGGTGGGCGGGCCAATGCACAGGTGGCAGCCGTAGTGCAGTTCCGTCGCCTCGCCGAGCACGTGAGCGGAAGAGTGCCAAAACACCCGGCGGCCTTCCGGAGAGTCGAAATCGTAGAATTTCAGAGTGCAGGATTTCTCCAGCGGACGCTCCAAATCCCACAGAGTCTCGCCGTCTACTAAGGAAATGACCTGCCGTTCGTAGAAGGACTTGCCGATACTCTGGGCGATCATGGCGGGGGTGGTTTCCCAGCTGGTGCCCTGTTTGGTTGTTCCGTCCGGCAGGGTGATGGTGATGGGTTCGCGGGGCTTTTTAGCGATTTCCTCGTCGTACTGTTTTTTCAGTTCTTCAAACAGTTTGATGCGGTGGTCAATGAACTCCGGCTTCGGGTCGAGGTACAGAGGGTCGGAAGAGGTGGCGGGGGCGGCTTTCTTCTTTGATTTCTTCTCGGCGGGTTTCTTGGAGGCCGGAGCGGAAGCGGAGGCGGCGGGTTCCGGAGCAGCGGAAGCGGAAGCGGAAGCAGCCGGCTTTTCCGAGGTAGCGGCGGCGGCAGGGGCCGCGTCGTCAAGCGCCACTGCGGCGACTTTGTCAGCAAGTTCGGCAGACATGGCGGAAGGTTGCGGGAGCGGGGGCGGGGCTGAAAGTGGGGCTAATTCGGACTGATTGCGGGCTAATTGCGGACTGATTGAGGGGCTAGGAGATTCCCTGGTTGTTGCAACTTGTCCCTTTATCGCAAAAGCGTCAATAATTTACCTCTCAGGCGGAATGGCGGCTTTCACACAATTCGGGACTTTTCCAAACAGAACTTCCACCGGATAAATCCACTCTTTTCCACTTGCAGGCTTTTTATGCTTGCAGTGTGTGGTAATTAAAAAGATTCGGTGATTGGAGTTTGGATTTAGGAGCTCTTTTACCGCTTTTTCCCGTGTTGGCTGTTCTTCCAGCAAATGGGAGAAGAAAAAGCGGGAGAAGCGCCGACGGTAACTGGACGTTTTCGGCGTGGTGTTTTGGGGGTCAGGCGGGGCGTGCGGGGCGGGGCGGCGGGGCACAGGAGGGGCGGCGGGGGAGGGGAAGGAGGAAGTGTGGGAGGAGACGTGAGGGTTGGCGTCGAGGGGGTAGGGCAGGTGACAGAGGGGTAGTGAAAGAGAAAAGGGGGTGAAAATAGAAGGGGACAAGTGGATATATAGTACCAGAATGTAATGTACTATTGTATATTAACATATAAACTGTTTGTTTGTAGTATCTCTCTCAGGTAACCCCTCCCTTGTCTCCTCTCCTGAGTCCTCGGGGCCTGTTGTAATGTCAGTCACTGGCTGCCCCGGGAGGGTCAATGCTGAGAAATGCTTGACCGGACTTTTGCAGCGTAATTCTGGGTACTAACAATGGCCTCTAAGCAGGAAAGAAGAGAGAAAAATACTTACTATGGGATTTGGAGAGAGATAACACATACAGTATATTGTTGTTATTGAGAGTGTTTTGATAGTGCTGAGAGGGAATATAGAGGCTTGGGAAAAGTGGCGTGGAGTGAGAACCTTTGCGTGAGAAGAGCAGAAGAGCAGGACAGGGAACGAGTGGCGCAGGGCTGTTTGGTGGAGGAAATGAAACCAAAGGGTGGGCTTTTGAAGGAAAGATAAAGAAGTTGATTGGAATAACAGACGCTGACGGAGTTTTTGGCTGCTGTGAGCTGGTTGATGTGGCTTGTTTGGTCATTACGACGTCTGTGGAAATATTTGCAGGTGCACGGAACACAATAAGGGCCAAGAGGAACTGCATTATTTTGTCATTAGGCAAACAAGGCAAAGGTGTATGTTTGGAATGATCAGCAAATGGTCATATGAGGAGTCAAGCAAACAAAAGAGACGCAGCAAAGTGGCCTAGAAATGAGCGATAAAGCATATGAGAGCCTTGCGGAAGGGACCCGCTCCCAGGATACCTCTAAAGCAGAAGAGACAGTGGAGTTGCAAAAGAGCGGGGAACTGAAGGAAGGGCAAGTAGAGAGTTCAAACGTCACATTGAAAGACAGCGGGTCGGACGAACAGGTTGAACTCGTCGGAGAAGATGCCGAAGAGGGGAAAACCGGAGATTCTCCCCAAGACGGAAAAGCTGGAGAAAATGATGATGATATCGGAATTGCTGAGAATGTCGGAAATACTGACATTATCGGAAAGACTGAGACTCTCGGAACGACCGAGGCCATCGGAACCGACGATGCCGAACACCCTGCCGGCGCATCCGACAGCAGCGAAGCCGAAAGCGGAAGCGGCGCGACGGGACTGCTGGCCCGCATGCGGAAGCGGCAGAAGCAGCGGGAGCGGAAGGAGGCCGAAAACGGCAACGGAGCGGGGAAAATAAGCGCCCCGGCAATCGAAGACGTGCACGACAACTTTGACGAGTTTGTGGAGATGCGGGGCCAGGGCCGCTACTTCGGCGCCGAGGACGACAGCAACGAGCCGATCTGCTCCAACTGCCACCGGCGGGGCCACAAAAAGGCAAACTGCAAAGTGGTGGTGTGCCATTTGTGCGGCATGGCCGAAGACCACTATGCCGACCAGTGTCCCAAATCCATAAAGTGCGTCAACTGCGGGGAATACGGACACTTCCGCGCCAAGTGTCCGAAGCGCTCTAAGGTTATCTACTGCTCATTGTGCCAGTCTCGGCAGCACACAGACGCCAACTGCTGGACGATATGGCGGAGCTATGTGAACAAAAAGTCCTCCCGAGACGTGCGGATGCCAGAGTTCATATACTGCTACAATTGCGGGGAGAAGGGACATTATGGGGATGACTGTTTGGACCAGCGGTCTTCTCGGACGCCGAATTTGCACGGTTCGGCGTTTGCCGGGTCGAATCTGCCGAGCAGTCTTTCGGCTGCGTATTGGAAGAAGTTTCGGAAAAGCAGCCATTATAGGGAATTCAGCCGAGATGACCGGCGGACGAGATATACGTCGGGAGATCAGTATTTCAGTAGCTCGTATGACTCTTATGGAGGTGGCTATGAGAATTCGTATGGAAATTCTCATGGCAACCAGGGGTATTATGAGTCTCGGTATGGGAGTTCCGGGGGGCAGTCGCAATCTGGTGATTCGTATGAGCCACAAGGGAAGCGGAAACGGGATTATGAAGATCGGGAGCCTTCGGGAAAATATAAAAGGAGAGTATTGAGCAACCACGGCCATTCCTCCTACCGGTCCAATAATGGGAAACGGAAAGGGAGGTACTGATTTGTACAGTTTTGGGTGCTCCTGAGCGGGTTTATCAATCTTTTTTCACCTCTCACCCCAACGATGTGATGGAGTTAGCAAATACTGCCTGTATTATATTTGACTTGGATGGTCTCAATCATAAGCCATTCGGCTATACCTTTCATACTGCATATACCGTCCGCTGTATGCGGCCATCGACATCTGTTCCCTCGGGGAAATCTGTATACTAATGAACAACTAGACTCTGGTTTATGAATGTTCAATAGTGTTGTACTTTTGGTACCATAACACACTCATTTGTGGTTATCAAGATGATAAAATGGTACATTTTGTACCTTTGCCAGCTGGTGGTGCTTGTGAGATCGACACATTCTCTCTTCAGTTTTCACCTTTCCGCCTCTACTCCACAACAAAAGACCGTAACTAGAATGCCAGCTAAAACTGGATACGGGTTGCCGCCCGGCCCCATTTATTCCGTCTCTGATATCCCGGTTGTTCCGTGCTGACCCCTCTCCAGGACCTTCCGGCATTCTCTCCGCTATTACTGTATCATCTCCGCTCTACTACTACTGTCTCCGATATCTACACGTGACTTAAAATTACCAGATTCAGCTATATCACGTGCCAAAACCCACTCCGAGCCGAATCCGAAAAATTTGAACATCGGAAACAAAGTAAAGGAATAGTGAAATCAACTGCATATAAACAAGCGGAAACGACCGCCTACTGCTGCAAATACCTGCCTAAACAGCCCCCAAAAACAGGAAACGCTTGCCACATAAACTCCTCTGGCATTTCCCACCTGTACCCCGCATTACTCGGAGTCAATCTGATTCTCTCAAATGTTGCGCTCTCCTCTGCTTCGACTGTCGGCCCGCCGGCTGGCCGGCTCGGCGGCCCAGCGCGCCCCAACCGCCGCCTCCGCTTCCGCTTCCGTTTCCGCTTCCGTTTCCGCCTCCACCTCCGCCTTCTCTTCCGCGTCCCTCTTTTCCCGCAGCTACGCTGTCAAAACTACCGCCCTCACTAAAGACACATACCACATCACCCGCGACTCCCATTTTGCCGTTCTGCAGCCCCAACACGTGGAGCATTTCAAGTCCATCCTGTCCCCCTCGGGAGTCGTCCAGGAAGACCTGGAAGCCTACAACCAGGATTGGATGGGCAAATACCGCGGCCAGTCGTCACTAGTGCTGAAGCCGAAAACAGTGGAGCAGGTCAGTGAGATACTGAAATACTGCAACGAGCAGAAGCTGGCGGTAGTCCCGCAGGGCGGCAACACGGGGCTTGTGGGTGGCTCTGTTCCGGTATTTGATGAGGTGATCATCAATCTGTCCAACATGAACAAAATCCGCGAGTTTGACGAGGTGTCGGGTATTCTGGTTGCCGATGCCGGTGCCATTCTGGAGTCTGTGGACGGCTTTCTTGCCGAAAAGGGATATATTTTCCCGCTTGATCTGGGCGCAAAAGGCTCGTGCCACATTGGCGGCAATGTGGCCACAAACGCCGGCGGGCTGCGGCTGCTCCGCTACGGCTCTCTGCACGGATCTGTGCTCGGGCTGGAGATTGTGCTTCCGGACGGCACAGTTTTGCACCAGCTGAGCAAGCTCCGCAAAGACAATACCGGATACGATCTGAAACAGCTGTTCATCGGCTCCGAGGGCACTCTGGGTATCATCACGGGTGTGTCCATTCTGTGTCCGAAACGACCGAAGGCGTTTAATGTTGCCTTTTTGGGCCTGGAGTCGTATGAGAAAGTGCAGCAGGCGTTTATCCGGGCCAAAGACGAGCTGGGGGAGATTCTGTCCGCGTTTGAGTTTATGGACTACGAAAGCCAGGCGCTGACGGCCCGCCATACGGGACAGGAGCTGCCGGTTGGGGAACACAAATTCTATGTGCTTATTGAGACCAGCGGCAGCAATAAGGAGCACGACGACGCCAAGCTGGAGACGTTTTTGGAGAATGTGCTGACGGAGGAAGTTGTGGCTGACGGCGTTGTGGCGCAGGACGAGGCGCAGCTGCAGAGTTTGTGGAAGTGGCGAGAGCTTGTGCCGGAGGCGTCGACGGCGGCGGGCGGCGTGTACAAATACGATGTGTCCATCCCGCTATCGGAACTGTACCAGCTGGTTACCGACACGCGGGAGCGGCTGCGGCAGGGCGGCGTGCTCGGGGATTCGGAAGAATTTTCTGTTGTGGACGCCATCGGGTACGGTCACGTGGGGGACGGCAATCTGCACCTTAACGTGTGTGTGCGGAGATACGATGCGGCGGTGGAGAAGCTGCTGGAGCCGTTTGTGTACGAGTGGATTCAGAGCCGCCGCGGGTCTATTTCTGCCGAGCACGGGCTCGGATTCCAAAAGAGGAAGTACATTGGCTACAGCAAAGATGCCGCGTCAATTGAGATTATGAAGGCGCTTAAGGCGTCGTTTGACAAGAACGGCATTATGAACCCTTACAAGTATATTCAGGTTTGAGAGAAGAGAAGGGAAGATGTTAAGAGATGTGAATTTGAGCTTTTGATGAAGGGGTGTTAGAGATGGGTTTTGTTTAGGTTAGGAGCAAAGTGGTGAAGTGTTTATATGGAGAGGAGTGTGAGTTTTATAGAATATAAACTGTGTATGTATTTTGAATGCAAAAAGAAGAATGTAGGGATTTCGAGGGGGGAAGACGATGAGAAGTGGAGGATGGGATGGCTGTCGGATGAGTTGGGAGATGAAGTGAGAGATGAACTGGGAGATAATACGAGGAGGATTCGAGAGATTTTCCGAGGATGAGCCGAAGATGAGCCGAAGATGATCCGAAGATGATCCGAAGATGATCCGAAAGAGATCCGGAGGAGTTTCGAAAAGAGATCGAAAGATAATCCGAAAGATAATCTGAAAGATAATCCGAGAGATGAGAATGATGGAAGCATGAAGTTGAAAGGTTGCAAACGTAGAGTAGAAGCAAATGCAATTGGTACTGAAGAATTGAGTTAATGAGAAAGTAGGGATTGGATGCCAATACCCAGTGGCAGTGAAAACCTGTCAACAGGCTCCGCATAACCCAAATCCACTCCTCTTTGCCTCTTGTCTCCCTTTCATTATAGTCACTCCAGACGGGGTTCTTCCAAGGCCATATTTGTTTTGTCTTGAGAAGAGATGACAGATACACTCCATCCGCCATAGCCTTCTGAGCCATCAAACAGATAACTGATTGATGAACATTGAGGGATCGTGTAGTGATTTCACTCTTGTGAGATTCTGCGAATCTCGGGACCTTCTAATAATCTGTAACATGGCCCAAATTCCAGGTTTCTTCAAGGAGGTAAGGAGCATTCCAGGTAATGGAATCCCTCTCACCAAAGATCAAACAATTAGCAATAAAAAGACGTTTTCCGATGCTCAAACAGTGCCAGATTCTGAGTGGAGCATATTGCTTCTGTTTCCTGCAAGAGCTTCTAATTGGGAGACAAGCCCCCTAAATGGTTCTGGAGAACATTTTATACACACGGAGGAGTTTGGAGAGAAGCAATTGAGGGGTAGTTAGGGGATGGGCAGAGGGGTAGGTGTGGTAGGTGTGATAGGTGGGGTAGGTGGGGTAGGTGGGGAATGGGGATAGAAGGGTATGAGGGGTAGGAATGTGGGGCAGAGGGGAGCGATAAGGGGTCCGAGCAACGTAGCTCAAGACTCTCAACATCGCAATTGGCTCATCCCCAAAAAGCACCCCTCTCCTCTTCTCCCTTCCAACTCATCACCATCCTCATTTTCCCAATTTACCCTTCTCAACCTCCAGCAAAGCGGCTATGGCGTCCCCGGCACACACACTGATATGTCTGAACCGATCAGATCCAATATGAGACCCACCAAACCATCGGTGGACAACAACAAGCACATTGTACAGTTTCATTCTCTAAAAGGAAATGGGTAAGATGATGTTTTGTTAGTATAATTGCTTACAGTGTTTTTCTCTTTCCTAATTTCTCTCTCTTCCAACACTTCATCTCAACGTTCCGTTTTCAAGCGAAAGTCTCCTCCCAACTTACCTCTAACAACAGCAAAATGCGGTATCCGCCAGGACTCTCGCCGCCGTTGTGGAATCCCTGCATGATATCGGCGTCCGGGTCCGGGTTTGAATTGCTGCGTTTGATCCGCCATGCGTAGATAGTATGGGATGCGTTTTGCATGTCTTTGTCCTCCTGATGCAGTTTGGCAATAAGCGGCTCCACATCGGCTTCATTAGTGACTCGGACCGCCGAGCCGAGAAAGCGGGATTTCCGGTCCACAACTTCCTGCCCGCGGATCCAGTTCGTGGCATAGTGGGCGGTGGAGGGTGTCGGAGGTTCGTTGGGGTGGGAATCCTGTTTCCGCTTCTTGTTCCGCTTGGAGGTGTAGTGTCTTGATTGGGGGGTCGAAGAATTGGGCAGATGGTGGTTGGCATGGAAGGGGAGGGGTGTTAGTAGTGAGGGGAGCACCTCAGGGGGTTTTGAGGTTATCAAACGTCTGGGGATGAGACGTAGCATTCATGAACGGCTGGAGTTAGAGGAGGTTGGGGCTGCAAATAGGGGGGTTTATGGGAGAAAGAGTGTATCCAGAATGAGGGGAGGAAGAGGGGAGGAGGCGGCTATTTGTTTCATCAGGTTCTTGTTTTGGGGGAATTTAGAGGGGGTAAATGGCTGTAGTAGCTTGAGGGATTTTTTGTTTCGGAAGGCCGAGAGGGATGGCTGGGGCGGCTGATCCGGCGGTCGGTTTTGGTTTCCGATTACCGAGGGCACGGAGTGAGATGCGATGTCGGGGAATGTTGAATGTTCTGTGGGGCCTGTTATGGGACGAGTGGTATCTGGAATGAGACGCGAGGGTTAGCGGGGGCAGTTGAGTTGGGGGTGTCTACTAAATGTATGAGGTCGTAAAATGTTACGGTTTCTACATCAGGGTATGCTGAGATATTTGGAAAGAGCATCTTCATCTCTCTATAATGAACCTTTAATCAGTTCACAAGTGATTCGTACTGGGTAGACAACTTTGTCGGATTTGGTACTGTTCCAATTCCCAGAGCACGAAGTGGATTTCTACGGAGAGACTCGAAGTGCATTGAGACAGTGAAAGGTTAATCAATAATATGAGTATATAAGAGGATCTGTATAGCCGGTTTATTCTTTCTTCCTACTTTGGAGAGTACGGGAGAGAGAGAGCAGACTATATAGAGAGGATTATGCCATGATAGGACCTCAGCAGGTATATAATGTCAGTTAAATACAATCCAGATGATCCGTTAGCATGAATGAACCTGTAATGGGACACCCAGTCCCATAGCGAAGCAATCATATTTTCAACAAACTTTGAAGCAAAGAGAGCATGTGGGTATATGCACATTATGCATGTCAATGCATGTCAGTGCATGCCTCCAAGCTTCTTTGGCATGTGAAGGCCGAAGAACTGAGGAGCGAGAGATCAAGAAGGCTCTGAAGCCGTGAGGAACAGTGGAATTGAGAAAGTATATCATGCACAGAGACTATTGTGTGAGTTGCAGACGACTCATACTAGCTGCGTGAGGACGCATAGTTGTCAATGACGCCATTGGTTGTTGCGCCCACCCTGTGAGTTATACTGAACCTACCATGTCGATGATCTTAGATTAGAAAAGGGAAGACAGTCAACCAGCAAAGGTTTTCCTATGTATCAATAAATATCAGAGATGCTGTTCATGAAGCAGCATCATATCTTATCTTCACCCATAACATTAAGGACAACTGAGGAGAACGGCTCATGAAGATTGTTCACCATTGCACGGATTTCAATGCAGATAGCTTGACTTCCAAGTCGGAAATCATTCCCCTCAATCATATAACACAGCTCTGCAATCAAATCACCCAAATATGAAGACACAGCTCCATATAATCTATCAAAACCTTCCTAGCCATAACCTGACCTGAACAGCAACATAACCAATTGATCCCCTGGAATTAAAGAGTGACTTGCGGGTGAGAGCTGAAATTTGTAGTAAAACTTCAATGAAAGATCCACCCTTCAGTAACCCTTCTATTTGTGATCCGTCTTTCGCACATGCACCTCCGCCACCTCCTGGTACTCTGGCGGAGGCTCAGAGGGAGTGCCCTCATCCTTCCCGGGTGGCACTTCCACAGCTCCGTACGACACGGCAGGCTCCACATGGCCCACAGGGCCCGGAGTCACAACCGTCCCGGGATCCACAGGCTCCACATATCCTGTGGGGGACACTGGCACCACAGGAACCCTTGGAGGGGCAACACTCACATATACCACATGGCAGTTGGGTCCGCCGTGCGCGGGCAGTATCAGCTGTCTTTCCTCGTCATCAATAAGGATGAACCCTGAGGGGTATTTGGCAATGATGTACCAGGCGTGCAGCAGTCCCGGGATAAATCCCAGCATGCAGAGCAGAATGTTTATTATGAAGTCAGCAGAGCACAGACCTCTTCTTATCAGAACAGGCAGAGGCGGGATGATGATTGCTATCAGAAAAAGAAACACATCTCCACAGCTCAGACAGCAGCACATTTTGGATAGAGGATGGATGAATTTGCGATCTTTAGAGGTATAAGGGGTTTTTGCTTGTTTGTCGCTCGATATGAGGCAGATGCGGCCTCAACTTCAGGAATGAACTTCAGTGAAATGTTATCTCGTTCTTCTTCAGTGAATCAGAGTATCTTTCTCTCCGTTGCAAGAAAGATCACAATCTACCGTTTGAATGCAGAAATACCGCGTATTATCCGAAATGATTCCAACTGAATCTTATCTCTTGCAATTCTCTTATCAATAGTGAATGTTAAGAGTTTGACACCCTTGAAGAAAATGCACCTATCTACCAAATGATGTGATGCAATATTCAAGGAGTATTCCTTGCTTATATACAATGAACATAGTAAAACATCTCCACATCAAATATCTTATTATTTTTCTTCCAGGTCATCACTTCAAAGCATCTATCGCCATCCAAGGCTGAGCCCCCTTCCGTCGGTTCTCCGATGGCGAGATGCGGGCTGCTGCGGGAGTTTCCATTTGGGGGAAGGCTTGCATGAGGATGCATGACGGTGCAGGATAAGAGGAGATGCGATGTTCCATCATGTGATTTCATATAGCAGAATCGAATAACTGAGCTGAAGAATTACCAGTGTAGAAAAAGCGGTATTTATATATTACAGCGGTAGGATTTCGAGAATTGTCGTATGTATGACGGGCGAACTTCGGGACGGCTGATTAGTCAGCAGTGAGATGAGATGAGAGGTGTGGAGTGGTGGCAGGTGAAGGATGTAGTATGAATAAAAACCGAAGAGCAAGGAATTCAGTAACTAAAACGTGGCACTTATCACTTCTCCGGTCTCTGTGCTCCAATCGCTCTTTGCTTCTCCGCCAGCCGTTGCCGCTGTCTCTCCTCTTCTCCTTTATCGGCGTTCTTCTCAGCCAGAAACCTGATTGTGTCCATACTCCTTTTATAGCCATCCCAAGCGAGTTTCCGCTTTTTGCTGGAATCCTGCGACGCATCTGAGGCCCCGGGTTCTTCATCTCCTACCAGTCTCTTTGCGTTCTCCGCAGCTTCAGTGAAGTCCAAGTTGGACCCCGCCCGTTTTAGCAAAGCGCGCGACCTCTCATCTTTGTACCTCGGATCCAGCAGCAAAATGCGAATGTGCTCAGAGAATTTAGACTCAGGGATCATTTTGTGTGTCACGGGACATTCTATCAGCCTTTCGCCGGTATTAGTATGAGCTGGTGCTGCAGGCGCGTTCCGCGAATAGCCTAATCGGGTAGTTCCTGCGGCTTTGATCTTCCTATTTCGGGATCCATTCGGACCCTTTGGCACCCCGTTTTCCGTTGTGGGTTCCCTTTGCGGCTCAGCAGACTCTCGGGAAGGCGTTTCGGGGGTAGCACTTCGCGTCTCCTCCTGCCTGGGCTGTCCTGCAGGCTCGCCAGCTCCGCGTCTCTCCCGTCTTGCCGCCACTGCCTCAACTTCCGTTCCGTCAAAATCCGGAGGCGCTTCTTCCAGCCGCAAAATGCCCATTTTCTTCTGTTCCAGTGACGCAAACTGCACCTCGGCCAGCTTTACCGGAACCGGCAGGCTCATGCGGGTGTCGGCCAGATTGAAGTCGATCGTCTCCACCACTTTGAAATCGTTCCAGTCAATCTCCGCATACGCCCTGCGTTCTTCCTCCTCAATTTCCTCCTGTTTGCGCTGCTGCGTAGCCGTATAACCCATCCATTCCGCTCTTTTCAGGCACTGCTGCAGGAATGCTGCATCCGACATGCAGTGTCCCTGCACGACCTGCAGCACCTCACCCTCGGGTCTCATCACGATCCTATACTGGGAAACATAGGCCTTGTAGAGCGGATTGAGCGAATGATTGGGCCGTAGAAAGTCGAATTGGTAGTTTTTGCCTTCTCTTTTCTCTATACTGCGTTCATATTCCGGGCCGTTGCGCGCGACAAACATGGCTGTGGTTTTGATGATGTCGAGGTCCAAGGCCGAGACTGGGGGGAGATACGAAGTGAAGTGGAAGGTCGACGGCTCCTTTGGCAGGGCGGGAGCAGCTTTTGAGGCGACAGCTGTTCCGGCGGATGCCGAGGATGCCTGGCCGCTGCTGCCGTTTGTGCCGCTGCTGCCGGAAGCGGAGACCCGGCCCGCCTTCAGCTCTGCCAGCCACCATCGGTAGTAGTCATGGTAAACGTCCTCTTCGTTGATGAAGCTGAATTTGCCCTTTTCTTTTGAGTTTGCCTGCTGGCCGCGGATCCGGTCTTCAAATGCCGTGCCATTGCGGAACACGTAGGATGCAGTTTTCTCGATCACCTCCTTCACCTCAGGCGGCGGTATGATTACGCCTTCCGGCGGCGTTGGGCTCGGCATATGGGGGATGTAAGGTGGCTCGGTCTTTCGGCAATGGAGGCCACGTGGAGGGTTGTATAGTCGAAGAGTAAATAAAGTGGAGTGCGTTGTTTAAATTATCCGGGCTACCTTGTGGGGACAAGCAAGGAGACTTTCTTGATGGGGAGACACGATTGTTGATGAACAGTGATCGAAGAGGATGGCTCTGAACATTTTCGCTGGGTTCTTCAAATGCTATGAGTAGAAGGAGACGTGATGTGTTTTGCGCGGCAAAACGGTAGCTGCAAGGGCCGCATGTCAGTACATGTCAATGCATACTATTTTTGATACACTGCTATCAGCTCAGGAGGACAAATAGATGCTTTTTATTGGGTTCATCTTTCATATTACATATCCCAGACATTAGAAATCTAGATAAAGCCCTATATTCTCAATTTTATAACCCAGTTGTCTCTTATTTCTTCCCTCCTGCATCCTTCACTCCTCTCTAACCGGCATCTTCTCCGGTTTCCTGGCACGTGACAAGCCTCTAATCGCGGCGTTTAGCTTTCACTTTTGTGTTTATCGCCAGGCCTGTTTCAAAGCCCGCCCCAACCCGCTGCTATCCGCTTCCGTTCCGACGTCCTGCCGCGTCTCCATATGTTCCCCACCAACATTTCTCTCAAAGCCCCGCTCCAAACATCCGTCGGGACTTATTGTTACGCCATTCGTCAAGTTTTTTCCCACTCTTTCACTCTATAAGGGTATTTTTCTGGTTCGCTAAGCGCCTCCCGGATTGACAGCATATTGTTCCGCACGGCATAATCGGTACAGGCTGCGTGCTATCAGAAGCGGGAGATGGTAACTAGCCGCTGAGACTGAGATTACAAAACAGTTCGAATAATCTCAAACAGCGGCTCGTGTCTCGGCAGTTCCTCTCAACTGCATTTTGGTTATCTGTTGGGTTGAATTCCATCTGTTTACCGGTGGTTCATAAAAGCACGTTAGCTGCCTTTTATTTCAGGAGGAAAGAAATAACTTTCTCAACACTTTGTCATTCTATCAACAAAACTACTTCCGTCAGTTTCCACCACATTCAAAAACGGCTTTTGGTGGTTAATGAAGGTCGTTTGTTCCTCAATCACTAACGGCAGTGTGGCCCGTATGTGCTTTCCTAATATCCCTCGGCATTTTGTTGCCGCTCACTGCCACTCCGGTATTTCCTTGCAATACTAACCTAATAACCCCCCAGTTATCGACTATGCGCAGCTGAAGAAAAGTCGCCCTACACGCCCCGCGGGACCCGCCACCTCCGCCACAACATGGAAAGTGCCTAATTCCGACGCCACAATCGTATGGCCTTCCGGGGGCTCCGTCTCTGCGGAAGACGTGTTTGCCGAAGGCCGAAGCTCTTACGTACAGAGAATGACCTCTTTCCGCTCCACAGTCACGGGGAACCGGTTCCTGGCTTTGGCCCGGCGGCAGGGCTCATTGCAGATATACCGGCTTCGGCCCGCCTCGGACCACAAACGCGCGGCAGCGGAAGTAAAAGCGGAAGCAAAAGCGGAAGCAAAAGCGAAAGCGGAAATGAAAGCCGATGCGGAAGCGGAAGCGGCCAAGCCGCGGGACCGGCTTGAGCTTCTGTTTGAGTTCAAAGGTTGTGTGGCCGACAGCGGCGATGCCATTGTCGGCCTGCAGTTTGCCCACAGTCGGCTTGTCAGCTGTTCCTGCCAGGGTTTTGTGGAGGTGCGGCGGCTAAACATTGATCTTGATTTGGACCGCGGCGTGCGGAGCTCGCTGGAAATGAATTTTGTGGTGTCACTTAATAGATTTGTAAGTGTGAGAGTTTGTTTACAAATGGGTTTTGTGGATGTTGGGATGACGGATTTCGGAGCAGCAAAACGGAACAGCGGGACGGAACGGCAGGACGGAAAGATTGCCGAAATGCCGAACGGCGATGATGTCCGATCGGTCCGGAAATGTACCTCTCCGCTAAGACAGACTAGCGGGCCGAAATTCCGGTTTGTGTTCCGATCCGCGCTGAATTAACCGCGTCCACAACATCCCGCTTCTCCGCGCTTTTGCATACTAACACAAATTCCCTTTCAGCAAATCCGAGACTCCGTTTCGGCATTTCGGCTACATCCGACACAGCCCGGAGTGGCGCTGGCCGGCGGGAAAGGCAACGACATTCAGGTTCTGCGGCTGTTCCCTGCCCCGCCACAGCCGCCTCCGTCCCGCGGCAACTCCGCCTCTCGCCCCTCCGACCCCGCCAACCCCGCCAACCCCGCCAACCCCTCCAACCCCGCCAACGGCGTCCGAACTATGGCCCATTCCTTCACCTCAACCCTGGCGTCTCACTTCGCGTCCCGCCTGGCGGCCGGCGGCCCGCTGGCCCGCTTTGTGCCCTACGAAGGCCTCGGCTGGTCCGACGGGCGGCACGTGATGGACATCAGCGACCCCGCCGAGCAGGCCGAGCTGGCGGATCTGGCCGCCGGGGCTGCCGACGCCGACTCCGTCAGTTCCGACGGGGACGTGGACGTCGACGGGGACGCCGAGCGGGCCGGCCTGGACGCGGAAGCGGCTGCCGCTGCCGATGCCGATGCCGAAGCCGAGGAAGACGCGGCATGGGAGCGGCAGATCGCCCACATGTACGATCGGGAAAGGGTCGGTATGGAGGATTTCCTGTATATGCCGGAGTGGCCGGCCCCGCTCCGCCGAGACCCGCGGCGCCGGAACGGCCGGCCCGGGTTCGGCATCGGCCCGGCGGCCGAGGCGGCTATGCGGACGGGCATTGAGATGCGCATGCGGCGGAACCCGTCGGAGTCTGACGGCAGGCCAATGCCGCGGACTGTCCGGTACGACTTGCAGACGTTTATGGATGCGGACTGGAACCCCGTGCCGCTTTTGGACGACAGCGACGGAGAAGCCGACATGTCGGAAGCGGGCCGAGCCGAGCGGGGCGAGCGGGGCGCGGGGTTGCGCGGGGTTCGGGAGGCGCAGCGGCGGACGCTGGCGCTGCTGCATCCGCTGTGGAAGGGGAAAACGGTTCGGTACGACCGGTTCGGGGAGGAGAGTCATGCGGCATATCCGATTTCGATATGGGTGAAGGATGCCGTGTTTTTGGACGCGGCTCGGACCATAGACGACGGGTGGAGCATTGCAGTGGCGAGTGCATTTGGGGAGGTAAGTTTGGGCGGGGGCGGGGCTTGCGGGGAATGCGGGGCATGTGGGGTAGTTGCCTGATTGGGAAAGTGGGGCTAGTACTAACTGGGGCTTGGCAGGTTTTGTTTTACGACACAAAGTCCTCACGGCGGCCGATCCGCGTGATTCAGGCGAGCGGACATCCGCTCGGCAATCTGAGTTTGAGTCCAGACGGAAGGTAAGTTGTTTGGAGGGGCGGGAGGAGTAGGAGGGGTAGGAGGGGTAGGAGGGGTAGGAGGGGTAGGAGGGGTAGGAGGGG
>JAKTWI010000495.1:0-17430 GCA_030561065.1 Sporopachydermia cereana | reverse complement strand
CCTTTGCAGGTATAATGTCCTGTGGGTCCTTTTGCCTGACGCCGCTGCCACGTTAGCGAAGGTGGCGTTGGTCCAGCATGAAAAAAATAGATCTTTTTAGTAGTTAATGGCATTGCAACAGTCCTGCCTGCTGATATTTGAAAGCTCCTTCAACTGCATCCTCTCTCAAATATCTTGGAAAGCAGCAAGTCTGAAAAGCCAACATAAAGGCAGGGACTGCCAAAAAGGGCAACTGCCGATATCCGATAAGCCTCATTGAAGGAAGAATTAGAGTAGGTAGCCGTTGTGATTTGGGAGGTGAGCTGCAGAGATTATTCCGAGAGAAAAGGAATGCATACAGAAATACCTGGGTGAAGGCTATTGATTGGAGGAGGTGTCCTCACGGTCTAGTTGACTGAGTATTCATCTCTGTTTGAGTGCGAGCCTGTCAGTTGAGTTGTGAGTGGAAATAACTATGAGGGTCGTTGCCACATACCTGTGATTCCAGCTGCAGCGTTTCTATACAACCAAGAAAATTACTATTAGATAAACCAAATCAAGCTCGAAGAGGTGTTTGATGTATGTTTGGAACTCTTCTCTGCCAACATCAAATACAGTCACTGAGAAACTGATAGCTGTAGTAAAACTGCAGCAACGTTGTCAGAGACAATGCCATATTTGAGGCGCAGCTGCAGGAAAAAAATCATACGTCCATACGCCTCAAAGTCGCAAAACAACAAGAGGCATAGAAGTGATTTGGGAGCAAGGACATGGAGAAAAGTCTCGTAAAAATGCTCCTCTTCATCTCAAATGGTTGTTTCTCCAAGTGTGAGACCTTCAAGAGTTGGAAGTATCAGGTCACTGTAGCTGTCTGACTCCCTAGGCCTCATATCCGTCTCAGCTTTCATATTCTTCTCATCAATCTCCCTAAATATGCTCTTCAGCTCAGCCTCCATGTCCTCCTCATCAAAATCGCTGTTCTCCTTAGAAACAGGCTCATCGTCAGGAACCAATGCAACTGTCTTCCTCACCTTCGGTACAGTTAATGGCACATTGAGAAGTGATTCAGACTCTCCTCTCTCAATGACACCTCTAACCACATAGGCGCATGCTTCGGCACCAGTTTGAAAGGAAATCAGAGGCTTTGCAGTATCAATCTGATCATTTACCGCTGCAAAGTCGTCACAAGGTCCCTTATCGGCCACATAGGCTCCCCACACATTTTTGGTATGGCCCAGATAGAGAGCGACTTCCATCTTGGGAGTGGAAAGTCGCAAGGCAAACGCTACTATCAAGTCGTTCTTGGGGCAAAAATGCCTGTACACATCATGCAGGGCACCGACGATGCTGCAGTAATCCAAACTGTCCTGTTGTTCAGCCCTCAATACCCGAAACTTATAGCAGAGTGTGTTGACCCGGCCGAATACCCAAGCGGTGGGACCACCATTGAAAGCTGTGAGCGAGATTTGCACTCCAACGTAGTACAGTATGTCATAGAGCTCTGTACGACTCAAGCGGACATAAGACACAAGTGTTGTCCGAATGATGTCCACGGTCACAGGAGATTGATAGGTAACTGTTTTCGTGATTTGATAGCTGTTGTTTGTCTCCTCCAAGATGTCTTCAAGCGGAATGTCCTCCTCATAGTCGTTTTCCAAGCCGTTATGGCATACGTAGATTTCCGGCTTGAGACAGAAGTCAATTGGAGGCCTGAGGCAAAGCCTCTTACTGCTCATCGCACTGTAGGGAGCCTGGCAGCCTTGAGCCCCACTGTGGAACTCGGCTGCAGGATCCTGACGAGAATCCAAAACAGTGTACCAGGCTCTCTCTGAGGGGTAAATCACTCCTGTGATACATCGCTCATGACAAATCTGGAAGGTAAGCAGTTTGTCCATTGTCCCTTCTGGACTCTTGGTCCGGTAGAACAAGTCCATTAAGGACCCCGCCAGAGTCTTGACACTACCGTCTCCTAATAGAGGCTCCTCCAGCTCATCCTCAAATCGGAAGCTGTAGTAGAGTTGGTTGAACCTTCCATAAATTTCTCCCTCGGAGATAGTATAAGAGTAGGCAAGCAGATGCTCTGCAATGGCCCATAGAGACCGATAGAACTCCTCGTCCAAAGGTACCTGTATGTTTTTCTTATACCCATACAATAAATAAACCTTGCAGGGCAGGTCTTTCTGGATATCCTCGGGGGTTTTGTCGGGGCTCTTCAGTAGCTCCAGAATTTCCTCCGGGATGTTGTCGGGGTTCGTCACCAGCTCGCGGAGTTCCTCGGGGCTGATTTTGGTCATAATGAAATGCGAGAGAGAGGACAGGCAGAAGAGGTTGTGTGTCTAAGATAGTAATAGCTGAAAACCAGCCGCAGAGATACAGGCAAGCAGGATATTTGCAAGCTGCTGAGTGTCGTCATTGGGTGAATAGGCCGGATGAAAAAAAGATCGGGGAGGGAATGCAGGCAATGCTCTTATATACCATTTTGGTGCAGTGATATCAAGGCGCAATTGCCTTTTGAAATCTCACAGTACTGAACAGAACAGGGAGTGAGATCTAATAATAGCTGTTAGTAGTTGCTAACAATTGCAGAAGAGCCTCACACTTACACCCCTGCAGGTGCAATGCCCTGTCGGCCCCTTCGGCTGACTTCTAGTTAGCTCAGGAGCAAAAAAGCGGGCTGAGCGTGATGAGATGAGCTGTCGTTGATTGAGGCATTGCAATATATCCCCGTCGGCTGTGTTTTGGCAGCTCACTTAACGGCATGCATCATCACGTTAGTGTCTCGGGCAGGCGCTGCTGGAAAGGGCAACTGCCGATATCCGATAAGCCTCACTGGACGAAGAGTCATAGCAGGTAGCAGTTGTGACCTGAGTTGTCAGCTGCACAAATGATTCTGGGAAAATGCAAAGTAGACAAGAATCGGTAGGTGAGGGCTCTTGACTGGGGTAGTATTACAGTGCCACTGGGAGCACTCTTTTTGCAAACCTGTTCAAGCCTCCGCAAGTTTCCGAGGAGTCCTGAAAGGGAAGCCAGATAAACCCTGTATCTCAATTGGGCAATCAGTCAGATCCAGCAGTTACAATGTGATTCCGATCCTCTCAGATTATCTCAGGAGATTGAGAATCCCGCGATCCTGTTGTTGCTTCAAATAGTCAGACTGTTGCCGTTCTATCTCTTGAGTAACATTGTACCAAGTGGATCGTTAACCATAAGCGCATCTCCAAGCCCAGATAGATGAGCTGCGCTGAGGAGTGAGATTCTTCACCATACTGTTGGAGATCAAACTCGAGGTTCCTATCCTCCCTTTCCTGCTTCTGAACCCGACAGAAGGTGCAGTCCGGAGAGCTCCGCTTCTTATCCCCCAGGACGGAAAACTCAGCTCATTTATGTGAGGCCTTTCTGAATGAGAGACATTCACATTTTGATTTCATGGGCGTCAGCTTTTCAGTTCGAAAGTAGGAGGTATAAGTAGAGTTGGTCATTGAGAGAAAGCCATTGTCTAATGATCTCATTTCGGGCGCCACTCACAGAGCAATGCTTTTCACTATACATTTGGAAGCTCATCTTTATACAGACCAATGAGACAATGAGCTGTAGGGCCAGAGTGTGATGATATTTGTAATCAGCAAGAGGGCTGAATCACTTCAGCAAAAAACTGTACTCGCCCTTGCCCTGTTCGGCTTTTCCTCAGATCGGGTGGGAACAAGCTACAGTTTAGGCTGATATGACTTTTGAAAGACCTCCTTGCTGATCTCCATGAAGAGTGGGCAAAGTGGAGTAAGGAACATAGGATATGCTGAATAGCCGAGCCTTTGATTTGGCCAGAAGAGGCTCAGTAAGAACACTCAAACAAACACGACAAGGAAGCGTCGACGTCTCTCAATCAGCTCGCTGCACCATCTCTTGTTGTTTGCTGTGATGAAATTATATATCATCTATTATGTGAGAGCTGAGTGCAAAATTTGAGTACTCCGAAAGGCAAATGGGAACACATCCCAACAACTCGACTCTCTGCATTTGTGCGCCTTGTGCGGACAATACCACAAGCGCGGAAGACTAAAGGATACTGACTCCGGAACGTTCCGTTGGCTACTTTTGAGCTTGGGCCGCGAAGACCAGAGGAGACGCGTTTGCGTAATGTTTTTCTCACCACAGATGGTTGGTCCGATCAAACACAGACGCAGATTCCCAACAGATTCTCACGACTGAAACAGTTCCTACCTCGAGCATAAATACAGAGTCACCCCCGCCTCTCTTTTCTCAACTTGCTATCTGACTACCTATGCAATTGCGTGTGATAAGATGTTACAGTATGGGAGTGGGAATGAGAAGACACGAGTATTTGCTCTTTGTTGTAAGATAAAAGAACCCAAGAAACATTGGAGAGTTAACCAGTAACATCTCATTCTGACAACCTAACTAAAACTGAACTACACTAAGAGCCAAAAAAGACAGACAGAGTTTACTAACTCAAGCTGCCTCTGCCTTCTGAAGCTCCATGATAAACGCCGTCTCTATCCCAATTTCTGTGTCTGGCCCAGTATAGGTTTTGCGGCCTCTGATCACCCACCACACTGAGGAGCAAATTGCTACCGCCCCAATGATCACACAGGCGTAGTTCATATTCTGGGCCGTGACTGGCATGGTGAAGGGAAACTGAAAGAATATGACAATGAAGATGATCCAGATGACCGCAAGACCGTTGATGATGGGACCCATGACTTTGCCCAACGGAAATTTGGTCTCAGCTAGGTACTTTCTCCGGCCACACAGCATTAGGCCAATGGGAAAGAGAAAGGAGATATTGGCCAGGAGCACGTTACAGCCGACAAGAGCATTGAAGGCCGTGCTGCTACCAACATAGATACATCCCAGAACAGACATTATGGCCCAGCACAGAAGGGCGGCAGGAATTGGCACTTTGAGAGTAGGATGAATGGTGGACAGTTTCTTCGAGTATGGCAATGCGTCGTCCCGCGAAAAGGCCCAGATAAGTCTGTTGGCTGTCTGCATAGTGTTGATTGTTGCGCTGGTGGAGAGAGAAAAGAGAATGGAGAGCAGGAATATGGAAGCGCCCTTGTTCTTGGTGGCAAGGTAAAAGACCTCTAGGATTGGCACACCAGTGGCAGTGTTGACAATCTTGTCGAGATCCACCATGCAAAAGCAGATGGCCACGGCTGTAACAAACAAGGTGACAAATCCAATAAGCACAGTGCCGACAAGAATGCGGGGCAGTACGCGTCGTGCGTCTTTGATTTCCTCGGCAACATGAACCGCTGCGTCAAGACCACCAAAGGCGAAGGCGGGATTTGTCAGTCCAACAATAAAAGCAATAGCGTTTGACTTCCAGCCCGTATTATTGGTGAACGTGCCAAAAACAAACTTGGCACTCTGCTTGGGATACGCAGAACCAACCATGGTAAAGTTGACCAGAAAGAAGGACACAAGACAGAAGATAAAACTGATCTTGTTGACCATGGGCATCACACGACGTCCGTATATATTGATTAGGGTGAATATGGCACAGGTGCCCTCGTACACCAGAAAGCCTTGCCACCGATGATACTCAACCGAAGGATTGGCAAGTATAATCATAGCCATGAGAAACTGGCCCAAGATGATATTCACTGAAGCACCTACCACACACCAGCCAATGGTGTTGAACCAGCCACAGTACCAACTGAGGATCGGGGCCCATTTCTTGGGAGCCAGCTCGAAAGTCCAGTGGTACTGGCCTCCTGAGGTAGGATAAGCACTGGCAATCTCGCCCAAGGAAAGGGCAACACAAAGAGTGAAGAAGGCCACTCCGATAGAACCGTATATCAGCATAACAGTACCACCAGAGTTGATACCTGTTGCTAGCGAGCCGATGATACCCGACCAAGAGTCCACAATCATGAAGGAAAAAGACAGAATGGCCAGTGGGGACATATTGCGTTCCATCACAGGTTTGTATCCTGATTTGAGAAGAGCAATATCATCTTCAGTAAGCCCCTTGGTTTGGGCTAGAGCAGCAAGACTTTTATCGTCGTCAGACAGCTTGCTATGGCTTTCCACAATCATGGTTGTGGTAGGTTGGGCCTTTTCGCTCATGTCGACTTTTAGCTATTGCTGCTAATGCTGGTGACAGAGTTCGAAAAATGAGGAGATCGCGAGGGAGGAATGGCAGTAGGTGTATAAGATGGTTTCAACTCCAAGCATTCCAGGTACCTCGTGCGCCTTTTCAAGCTTTGCAATGAAGAGGAACCTCCCTCTTATTAATACTTATCCTTCCGATAAGCGGCATTACTCAAGTTCCAGAGGACCCTGATCCGGTTGATTTGATTTGCTTGCCATCAGTGAGAACCTCAATCTAATCAACTACACAAGCGACGTGTAAACGCGGAAATCAGTTATCTGCTCAAGCACAGGGTGATAGGTTATCGTTTCCTGCCATATCCGGGGAAGCCAATAAGGAAGCCAGCGGTTGCGATCTGGGGTTGCAAAGTGAAGTTCATCTCGGAGGTTTGTCGGACGTGTCTCAGCGATGAGGGACGTATCTGAGATTGTTATCTGCATTGGGCCTGACAGCGCAAGAAAACTGAAACTGAAATCTCCAACTCTTGCCGTAACAGTGCATGCTTTATTTCTGTCTCACTGTAACGTTCCAAAGTATTGATTTGCCCAAAGCGATGAAAATCGAGAGGCGGCGATACGGCGGAGACAGAGATCAATTAGAGTTAGGCATTCGGGGACCCAAACACTAATTTCTGTCACGGACCCAGAACGCATCTGAGTTGAATCTTCTGATGTACAAATGTACAGCTGTTGGGGAATGGATGGCGTAAACATTCATAGATTAAGAAGCTCTGGCTATGCAGTGTCGCTGCTAATCATCTTGTGTTTCTCTCATTAATGAGAGAAGCATTTGTTGAGAAGAAGAAATGAGGGAGGAACTTGAGTAGGGATCTTGCCCGACTAAGCGTTTTACCGGCTAATCTCGAACTCTAAAAGCAAACTCTATCTGCCCGGCGGAGCTTGAGCGGAGTTTCGAGAGTTTCTCATTCAAGGCACATGTCGCAGTAAAGACACGAGTCATCACAGCAATTATCCCAAGTCACAACCTGCAATGCACCTAGGGTTCGTTTACTGACTGATAGCCAACGATAACACTGAAACCAGGGCGGAGGTTGGGCGGCGCTCAGGCGGAGTGTCGGTGGGGCGTCTTTAGGTTGTTGAATCTTTTGACGTCCCTCTGTTTCACACCTGAGCATGAGTTGTCACTTTGCGAGGTCGACTCGATATTCATGGCTTTTGCTATTGATAAAAAAGCGGTATAAAATTACAAGGGTTCCGCACAGTCAAGCTCACATACTGTGTGTGCGGATCAGAAGTTGCTTGCTGGATGGCATCATTTGACCGTTCTTCAGAACATCAATATATGCAAAGCGCTCCAAAGCACGCAATCAAACAAAATGACGGTACCTGTTTCTGACTATCAGGTTCCCACGAGGGACTACAATGCGCGGGCAGACCAGCTGTCGGTGCCTACCGTTGTTCACAAGGACGTCCTGATTCCTTATGAGCAGATTGTGGCTTCCGTCAGCAAACAATACCCAGCTCGCAAGCAATTGGATGTTCCGGTGTTTGCCCCCGACACTGATCCTGAAGAGGTGATTGCAGCCGTGAAAGTGTTTGGAGGCTGTATAATCCGTAACCTCTGCTCTGTAGAGGATATGAAACAGATGGAAACCGATCTGAGACCCCATATCGAAGCAGACGAGCCTTGGGCGGCCGATAATGGCTTCTTTCCCAAATCAACCAAGCGGGCTTTTGGTCTGGCGGGCAAGTCCGAGACATTCGCAGTCAAAGTCCTGGGAAACAAGCTGTACCAGACTGTTGCCGAGCATTTCCTGACGTCCAAAGCCTACACGTGGTACGGAGATCGGAACAAGATTAGTATTTCCCGCCCTCAAGTCAATAACACAATTGCCTTTTCTGTCAGGCCTGGAGGGTTTTCCCAGCCTTTGCACCGAGATGACGATATTCACTACGCCTACCGCCGCCGGGTGGAACGTTATCCCGAGCCGGCAAACTGGCGTGATTACGGACTGGCTTGCTTTGTTGCTGCTAAAAAGTCTACTCGTGAGAACGGGGCGACCCGGTTCATTCCGGGGTCTCATTTGGAGGACACGGAACAGCCTCCGGACGAGAATTATGTCCGTTACGCCGAACTGGACGTCGGAGATGCCTTATTTATGCTGTCCAGCTGCTATCACGGTGGCAGTGCCAACACCACTGAAGACGAAGAGCGGCTGTTGTTCAGCTGTTTCATGACGCGGGGCTACCTGCGGCAGGAAGAGTGAGTATTTATTGAGAGAAGGGCGATGTGAGCTTGTGTTTGCAGGAAACCAAGGTAACTAACAACTGTCAACAGAAACCAGTACCTCTCTGTGCCTCTGGAGAAGGTCAAGAAACTACCTCTCGAGATACAGAAAATTCTCGGCTACGAGTCTTCGCAACCAATGTTGGGCTGGGTGGAGTTCAAAGAGCCCCGAGTCGTGTTTGATCCTACTGTAAAGCAGGTATCTCAGTATTGAGTGCTAATGCACCTTTAGAGGGTAGCAGCCCAGGCAAGCTGAAAATGTTTGGTTGAGATGTGATGCTGAAACGCGCGGGTTCCCTCCCCAAAGATTTTTGAGCACCAGAAGGTTTGCTTATCGCGGCCCACTCTATTTGCGCATAATGTTTCGAGGCTGGAAAGTCAGAAAATGTATAACGCGTCCGAATCGAGAAATAATGCTTATCAGCACCTGGCATCATGCGTGATAAACGCGCATAAACGCGCATGTATCAACACCACTTACATCCAGTGATAGATTTTTGAACGGAGATCGAACCAACTTATCCAACGTATTATATACATCTAAAACGTCTCATTTGACTGTCTGGATGTGAAGAGCAGATCTTGTCGGACTCTCAAATTCTTGTCCAATCTTGTTTGTTCATTTAAGGTTCAGTGATACCTGCAAGCTTCCCAACCTTAATTGCTCTGGACCACTAGAAACCCCACTTAACCCCGGCCCTTTTGCCAACCCTAATTCCGATCTCCGAATGTGTCTCCGATACCCTTCCTGTCTGCCTTTACCATATGAGATCTTGTAGCAATAAAGAGAACACTTTTGAGGCATTCTGGCAGCTCAGTAAATATTTTTGATGTATTTCTCATCACTCTCCCCTCCAGCAGCCTCTAGTAGCATCCATTCCTTGAGCCGGTAATTCCCGAGTCACTCCTTACACTTCTAAATGGCCATATCCGGGAGAAAAACGTCTCGTATGAAACATTTTTTCTTTGTCAGAGCCCACTCTCTAAACCCAACCCACTAACTCTCAACACTCCAGTGCCGGCATGCAAAAACTGCCATATCCGCAAACGGGCTTGTGACATGGCCCGCCACGCCCCCTGCACACGGTGCCGGCAAGCGGACCTGTTCTGCGAACCCCACATCCCAAAACGACGGGAAATCAAATCCCTAACAGGAAAATCTTCCACCCAGCCGCCCTTCGGCTCGGAATCCCTCGGCCCGGAACCCCTCGGCCCAGGGGACTACGCCCCCTACAACTGCGAGCCGGCAGAAACCCTGGACCTATCTCGGGAAAGCTCAATCCTAGTAGACTTCTTATCCCAGGATTTTGCCGCCGTGTCTATAAACGACTACCAGGTAACATTTGTCGATCGGTACACCAGCATTACCCGCCAGCTGGCCAAAGAGTTCGGCCGCGGCTTCCGAGACCTCGACGGCGTGTGTCATTTCCGAGACGCGCCGTTCCTCCGGCGGGGCCTCGGCTCGCTTCCGCGTCCCATATCCCCTCGGGACCGAGCCGTGCTGGACCTCCAGGGCGCTTTCACGTTCCCGACGCCGAGTCTTGCCGAGGCATACACGGCTGCCTTTTTCGACCGCATCCACCCGTTTGTGCCGATCATCTCCCGAGACGCGGCTTTGTCCCCCCGCGCCTCGGTACTTCTGCGGCAGTCCGTCCTCCTCGGCGGATCGACCGTTTTGGACCACCCGCATGTCGGCGCGGCTCAGGCGGAAGTCAGCGCGACTCTGTTCCGAAGGGCGAAAGCCTTAGTGGACGCTCGGTACGAACAGGACCGGCTGACACTCGTACACTGCCATTTGATTTTTGCTGCCTACGACGCCGACTCGTGCGACGATACTGTGGCGAGTATGTGGCTGTCGCTCGGAACGGCAGTGCGGGTGGCGCAGGGGCTCGGCATGCATCGGGACATGGGACGGGCGCGGGGGAATGCCGAGACGAAGAAACAGTGGCGGCGGACGTGGTGGACGCTGGTGCAGCAGGATGTGCTGTGTTCGTTTGAGTGGGGGCGGCCCAGGGCGATAAACTTGGCCGACAGCGACGTGCCGCCTCCGCGGGCCAGTGATTTTTTGGTGCGGGGGGAAAGTGCGGGGGAGGGGGAGGGGGTGGGGGTGGGGGAGGAGGTGGATTGGACGGGATGGGCGGAGCTGCTGGAGGAAGAGGCGGATGAGGGAGCGGAAGCGGATGCGGATGCGGAAGCGGAATGGAGTAATGAGCATTCTGGCTACGAAAGCTCCACCTCCGATACCTCCGACCTGTCGGAAGAACCCGACAGCTGCGTCCCGCTACTCAGTGCCGAGAACGTCAGCTTCTTCCTGGCCTCCAACAAACTCTGTCTGCTTATTGCCGAGTGGATGGCCCTCCTGCCGCTCAGCCACACCACCGCTGCCCAAACAAAGCTGCACGTGCTAAAGCACAAACTCAGCCAATGGTACCAAAGCCTGCCGAGCCGGTACCAAGCCGACCTTCTCGGCCCGCAGGAATGCAGCGGATGGCCCCTCGGAGCCTACAGCCTACTCTGTGTGTACAACGCTCTAATAATCCGAGTGTACTGCCAAGACGGAGATATGTGCCCCTCGGAAGTGCTGCAGGCGTGCCGAGCCATTCTGGAGATTTTCCGGCTTCTGGAGGGACAGAACCTGCTTGACTCTATTTGGGTATTTGGCATTCACGAGTTTGACTTGGCTCTGACTTTCTTTGCCAAGCAGGCAAATGACAAGAACCGAATAGTGGCGTATGGGGGAGTGGAGGCGCTGGCGGCGGGGGTGCCGATACTGGGGAAACTGTGTGAAAGGAGTTCGGTGGCGCGGCAGGGGTATGTTTTTTATGAGGCGCTGCTGAGGGCGAAATTGGAGTTGTTTGAGGTTGTAAGAACGTTAGAGGAGGATGGGGAGGGAAAGGGAGAGAGAGAGGGGTTGGAGGGGGAGGGGTTGATGGAGAGGCTGGGACTGTTGGAGTACCAGGTTGCATAAACTAAAGCAAATAAAAATTCTCAGAGGGGAGCCACGACGGAAATGAGGTTGGGGCTTCAGGAGTGGTTACTGAAAGCTGCAAGAACTCGGTCCGATAGTCCGTTCCGCGATCAGAAATGACCTAGAAGACTGGTGTTGTAATGGAGGGACTGGTATAGCAGAGATTTCATACTGTTAGACGAGACAGACTAAGATCACAGGAAGGAGAGCATCAGGAGGAATCTCGCTTGAGCTATTGGCAAATCAAGCTGGAAGGGAGAAAATGTGTATTTCTTTCACTCTGAAATCTCCTATATTAAGGAGTCTCAGAAATAAAAAATGAAAGCCCCCTCGCCCACCAACTCTTAGGTATTTGCATCTTCTCCCAGTTTGGGAAGCGACAGAACCACAGATTGCACAAAC
This sequence comes from Sporopachydermia cereana, assembly GCA_030561065.1. NCBI lineage: Eukaryota > Fungi > Ascomycota > Sporopachydermiomycetes > Sporopachydermiales > Sporopachydermiaceae > Sporopachydermia > Sporopachydermia cereana. Next base: position 5,719 of record JAKTWI010000495.1, on the reverse strand, counting down.
TGAACGCCACCCAGTATTTGTTGGTGAGTGTATTTCCAGTTTTCAACAGCCTAGATGTGTTTTATGGTGATAAGCAGAGAAAATGTTTGGCGGCAAGGTTGACTCCACCCCTTTATTCAATTAGCAAAGGCGCTGAATACTCATAGCAACCCTATCGTGATTCTCCCTACATAGCAGCGTGTCTGACGTTACGGTGTTTCAACACAGCAGTTGGGATCAAGATAAAATCAAAACGCTCTGAACAATGAGATAATACAATACAGTCGTGTGAAAATTGACACGTCCAGCCAAGTAGGGCAGTAATTTGTCAGGGAACTACCCAAGATTCTGTTACAGAAACAAATAGTCTTCACCCCTTGGATTTCCTAACAGCTACTGGAATAAACCCAAGTGTAGTAATCAACTTCAAAAATCCCCCTCATCTCTCCTTTTCATCCAACACTGAGTCTCCTATAAGTGACTCTCATGCCCTCAGTAGGTGAGGCTCTGAGCACTTTCTGGGCCAGAATCCTCAACCAACTCACAACCCCTCCTTCACATCCTCTTAAACACCTCCCGCTCAATATCCTCCTCGTCAAAGTCTGTCGCCTCCTCCCTTTTTGCATCCTCACAAGGAATCAACGCAACTGTCCTTTTGACCTTCGGCACCGGCAACTGCACGTTCCTAACCCCAGCATATTTACCCCTTTCGATACTGCCCCAAACAATATACGAGCACGCTTCCGCGCCCGTCTCAAAAGACACCAAAACCTTAGCTGTGGCAATCTCATCTCGCCAGTCGCCATTGCTCACATTGACCCCCCCACACATCCTTGGTATGCCTCACATACAGCATCACCTTCATCTTTGGATTGGACAGCCGCAGAGCAAAAGCTCGGTTTGCCTTGTCACTGGGGCACAGAGTTCTGTACACATCGTGAAGGGCGCCGACAATGTCGCAATACTCCAGGTAATCGTGTCCCTCTGACCACACCACCCGGAACTTGTAACACAACTCGTTGACCCTGCCGAAGATCCAATTGTTGGGGCCCCCATTGTGCACTATGAAGGCAATCTGCATACCAACATAGTACAGCTGGTCGTAAATCTCTTTGCGGCTTGACTCGAAGTCAGACACATATGTTCACCCGAATGACCTCCACCGCTATCGGGGACCAGGGATTCACTCTTGTCGGAATGAGGGAGTTGTTGCTCTGCATCATTCTCCGGACCTCGGGGCAGGGGATGTCCCAGCCATAGTGTTCCCTCGGCTCAAGGAAACTCCCACAGATATGGGGCTGGAGACAAAAGTCTATTGGAGGCCGGAGCCGGAGCTGTTTGCTGTTCAGCACGTCGTAAGGAGGCTGGCAGGCAAGCGAGCCGCTGAGAAACTTGGCAATCAAATCGCCCTCGTCGGCTTTTGACAGATCGGCAGTCCAAGCGCGCTCGGAAAAACATATCGTCACGTTGATGCGTCGCTCATACTGGATCTGGAAAACAAACTCCTTGTTCACCATACCTTTAGGGCTCCTAGTTCGGTAGAACAAACCCATGAGAGACCCCGTCAGAGTTCTGATGTCGTTGTCTTTTGAAATAGGCTTCTCTATCTCTTCCGGGAAGTAGAAGCTGTAGTAGAGTCTGTTGAACCTTCCGCGAATCACACCTTTGGACATCGTATGCGAGTAGCCAATCAGATGCTCAGCAACGGCCCACAAGCCATAGTAGAAATTGCCGTCCAGAGGCACCTGGACGCTATCCTTCAAATGCTCTGAGTATGCGTATTTTGAAGGGCAGAAGCTGGTGGGCTTGAGTTCGGAGATCCTCTGGAATGTCCACCAGATCGAGAATCTTAGGGGGGATGTTGTTGGGGTTGTACACCAAGTTCGCGAGCTTCTTGGGGTGAATTGGTTTCATGATGATGGGGAGGGCAATCAGCAGAGGGTGGAGAGGGGTAAATTGGAGCAGTGAATGCTTTGAGAAACGGATATGCTATATTTGTTTAGCACAGCTCTAAAGATGGCCAGGATTTAAGGGATTATAGGCAAGAGTGGCGGGGAAACGTTAGAGAAGAGGCGAATTTAGATCTTTGGATAAGATGCGAGATAGGGAACTACCGTTCGGTGCTCAGGCTGTAAAGGCAACACGCTCTATTAATACTTGTGGAGCATTGTCAATACTTGCATCAAAGAAATGTGGCTTTTATCTTTGAAGAGTTTCACAGGCGCATAGTCTCTTAGACGCAAGTCTCTCGCCGGTCCGCCGAGCTGATGCCCTGCTGGTTGAGAGGCAGAGACATTGTCTGAGCCTCCCAAAAAAGTTGCGTTCAGCTGGCCAAGTTCTAAATGCGCTTTAAACTGTGCTTTTGCCTGGTTTCTTCTTGGTACTTGTCTGGAATTCAATGCGGCAAATGAGTATCTCTTATGTTGATTCAACTGCTAGGTTATTAACCCAAAAGGGCAACCGGGGAACACTTTTCTTGATTGAGTTTGCCCGTGTCTGGTAGCTGTAAGCCAGCGAACGGTAAGTCAACTTCAGTGATCATGCATATATCATAGTGACTCACATATAATAAGGCTTCTAGGCAGTACTGCTAAAGTCTAACAGGCTTGTAGCAGCTTACGTATCAAGATGAAGCATCTTCTAGACCCTCAACAGCTTAAATGTAGAAGAAGGCTGAGAACCAGTGAAAACCAGTCGAATAAAGATAAGCTTTATGTTGCATAAGCATACATGAAACCTTATCAAACCCCACAATTTAAGACCGCACATTTGCGCCCGTGGTGGCGAGTGAGCCACAATTGAAAACGGCACAACTGTTCAGGCTGTTCATCAGAAAGCACAATAGTATAAGACGTTACTTCATTTACCTCTGGGCTTACTGGTTCAGCTTCTAGTTGTGAAGCCGGCAAGCCGTTAATGGTGATGTTGCCTTAAAACTCATCGACTCAGAATGTTTGTCGATTGCCGCAATCACAGGAGAAGTAAGAGAGATTTTGACAGACTTTATGGTGTGAGGAGATTTCCCCAACTCATAATCCTACATCTTTGGTTGAGCCTCTGTCAACACTTGGCCCAATATGGTCTTTCGGTATCATGAAGACAGGCAGATATCAGGGAGTTGGAATTCTGGAGAAATCACAGCAGATAAACGAGATGGGATATGCTGGTTCTTCTCTAACTGGGTCATCACATTAGTTGCACTCCCACTTTCTTCTCATCTCTACTACAACTCCTGTTTTGACTATAGGATCTCCTTCACCTTCCAACCCTCAACTTCTCTCCCTATCAATCTCTTTTTCACTCCTACAAGCCCAATACCCTCCTTGCTCCTTTCCTCCCCCTTACACTCATGTCCGCATCTCACAAACGCACCAAACCAAAAACCCATCAATCTCACGGCTTCAAACTAGCCATTCATACCTCTGGTACTCCCAAACTTCTATTAAACCAGACATAAACCCGTGGGTATCTACTATACACTCAACTCCAACTCTCACACCTCGGCCCACAGCTGAATGGCACCAAAGGACTGCTCAATGCCGTATGGGCCGGGGTCTTTCCAGTAATCATCAAAAGTGGTGAGAATCACCAGATCCGTGCCTACCGTGCTGAGGATCTCCTGGATGACCGTCCGCTGGTTGGCCTCGCTGGGCACCTGGTTGCCGTTCACAATACCTCGCTTCGGATATCCCGTTTCGACAATCATCACCGGGAGCGCCCCGCACACGGCCTGCGCCGCCTCTATCTGTGACACGGAAAAGCTGCCTGCCTCTTCGGGAGTCCCGTACGGGTTGAAGTACGGATGCGAGTTGATGCCGACAATGTCCATGTCGGAGTTTGTGCAGAGCTCGGGATGCGACTGGTAGATGTTGGGCGGCTCGGCAGTTGTGACCGGCCCCGTGTACCCCGCATTCCGCAGCTTACCCCGCACCGACTGGATCTTCTCAACCATCTCGTCTGCGGTGGCATACCCCGCATACACGGCCTCGTTGCCGACAAGGATAACCGGGAAGAGACTCCACCCTTCCGCAGACTCGTTCTGTACGTAATCAATCAGTTCCTGAACGCCGTCGTCTATGGAGTCCACTCCGGCGGGGGAGATCCAGAAGCCCTGCATGATTTTCAGCCCGAGCTTTTCACATGCCGGCTCCACAGTGTGGATGGAGTTGCAGTCGGTTCCATACATGCGGATTTTGTATATTCCGCGGGACTTTATTAGGGTCAGATCGGCTTCTACCTGGGCGGCGGTTTTGCAGCTGAAGTCCGGGTTGTAGGGGGAGTAGACAATGTAGTCCGGGCGGATGGAAAGCGGGGCAGCTGAGGTGGGGGCGGGGGTGGGGGGCAGAGTGGAGGAGGCGGGGGCAGAGGAGGAAGAGGAGGAAGTGGTGGAAGTGGAGGATGTGGTTGCCGAGGTAGTGGAGGTGGTTGCCGGAGTAGTTGCCGAGGTGGTTGCCTGGGTAAAGGAGGATGTTGTTACCCGAGTTGAGCTGGTTGCCCGGGTAGTTGCCGAGGTTGTGAGCCGAACCGAGGTGGATGTAGGAGTGGACGGAGCGGTAGAAGTGGTGGAGCTGCGGCGGATAAAAATTGTGCTCTGCACTGTGTGCCAGCGCGTCTGGGTCACCCAACGCGTCACAGTAACCCACACAGTGACAGTATTAACTTCAGTTACGTCGACTGTGACGACGGCGCGTGGGGCCAGGGTTACCGGCACCGGGACCGGGTTTGCGGCGACAAGAGAAGCTACCGCAAACAGCAGGCCGAGCAGGAGGAAAAGCGTCTTGCCGAGCATTTTGAGCAGAAGCGGGGAATCGCCAAAGGAGCGAACGCCAATTTGATGGGGATATCAAACAGCTGGAGTTTTGCACGATTCTGCTTGGCTTTGGGGTTTACGAGGAAGCAGTAGAAAAGGGAGCAAAAATGTGACAGCGCCTTGAAGTAAGAGAAAGTAAATAAACACTGTCAAAGGAACAAGTGGGATAATAAAGCAGAAGAGATTGGATGGGGTTGAGCAATGTTGAGAGGTCGGCTGGGGGAGAATAGAGTTCAAGGAGGTTAGCCCTTGATTCCCGATAGAGTTAAAAAGAAGACGCTTTAGGAAGAAATCTGTTGAATATGACTGAGTGCATATCTGAATGCGGTAAGATTACTACCACTCGGGGATAAAACTATTAAGTTTATGGATAGAGTTTGCAGATTCAATACAAATGGGGAAGGGTAATGGAATTTGGTTGGCTGGCCGGAGTGGCTGAGCACTCCAGTGGTTTATAGAGGTGGATTGGTAATAAAGGGAGACGGGGGGGATTGTTCTATTGTAAAAGAGATACAGACTATTCTTATAGATGGCAAGCTGCAGGAGTGGGTACAGAGACGGTACAATGGGTAGAATGAGCACTTGATGGACACTGACAGAGTATTTACAATATGTTTATAGGTGCCAAGGCGGATGAAGGTTTGGGGATTAGCGAGAAACTAAACATCGAACTTTAAACTTGCTGAGATTGTCAGCGAATCTTAACTTCGTAGCCATTCAATGAAGATCCAATGTAGATGATATTCATCATATAGAATCAAATATTGACAGCGTCTATATACTTGACTGAGAATAAATCTCAGTCTGTAGCATAGTGGTGTTTGCATGAAATGAGTCTTTAGGCCATGCATGTAAATGGTTTCTGCGAGGACTGGTGTTGAGTTGCACATGCTGTTTACAAGAGGAGACTCAGTGTTACTATGGCAATGT